>JAHIAM010007512.1:0-95298 GCA_021605205.1 Aegilops longissima | reverse complement strand
ACATCGTCGCACCTCCGCTTCGAGGTCGCTGGGGCTTCACCAACGGTCTCGCCCATCCGCATCGTAGCGCCTAATGACCCACAAGTATAGGGGATCTATCGTAGTCCTTTCGATAAGTAAGAATGTCAAACCCAACGACGAGCAAAAAGTAAATAAAGTAAATAACATGCAGCAAGGTGGCCCAACTTTATGTAGCAAAGGATAAGCCCGACAAATCCTAATAATGAAGAAGGAGCCCCGAGGACACATTGGGAATTATCGCTTAGTTTTCATCACGCTCATATGATTCGCTCGTACTTTGATAATTTGATATGTGGTGGACCCACACTTGGTATTGTCCTAACTTGGACAAGCATCCCACTTATGATTAACCCTATTGCAAGCATCCACAACTACAAAAAGGAGTATTAAGGTAAACCTAACCACAGCATTAAACATATGAGTCCATATCAACCCCTAACTAAGCAACGATAAACTAGGGTTTAAGCTTCCGTCACTCTAGCAACCCATCATCTACTTATTACTTCCTATGCCTTCCTCTAGGCCCAATAATGATGAAGTGTTATGTAGTCGACGCTCACATAACACCACTAGAGGAAAGACAACATACATCTCATCAAAATATCGAATCTAATACCAAATTCACATGACTACTAATAGCAAGACTTCACCAATGTCCTCAGGAACAAACGTAACTACTCACAAAGCTTATTCATGTTCATAATCAGGGGAGTAATAATATGCATAAAGGATCTGAACATATGATCTTCCAACAAGTAAACCAACTAGCATCAACTACAAGGAGTAATCAACACTACTAGCAACCTACTAGCACCAATCCCGGACTTGGAGACAAGAATTGGATACAAGAGATGAACTAGGGTTTGGAGATGAGATGGTGCTGGTGAAGATGTTGATGGAGATTATGCTATGATGATGATGATGATGATTTCCTCCTCCGAAGGGAAGTGTCCCCTGCCAACAGCCCCGCCAGAGCCCTAGATTGATTCTGCCAAGGTTCCGCCGTGGCGGCGGAGTTTCATCCCGTAAGCTTGCCCCGATTTTTCCAGGTAAAAGTGATGATATAGCGTAAGATGGACGGAGGCCCACCAGGGGCCTGTGAGATAGGGGCGGTCTATGGGGGGCCACCTGCCTCGTGGATGTGGTGTGGGCCCCTGCCTATTTCTTTTGCTCATAATTTCTTATAAATTCCAAAAAGTTGTTTTGTGGAGTTTCGTGGCTTTTGGAGATGTGCGTAATAGATTTCCAACGCTTGCTCTTTTCCACCTGAATTCCACCGCCCAAGATCCCCCTCTTCATGGTAAACCTTGTAAAATAAGGGAGAATAGCCATAAGTATTGAGATATAATGTTTAATAACATCCCATAATGCAATAAATATTGATATAAAAGCATGATGCAAAATGGACGATCAACTCCCCTAAGCTTAGACTCGCTTGTCCTCAAGCGAAGCCAAATCGAAAAATATGTCCACATGTTTAGAGATAGAGGTGTCGATAAAATAAAATACTGACATGAGGGCATCATGATCATTCTAATAATAAAGCAACATATATGGATTTTGTCATATAATTTCCTATGCTCAAGTAATAAGCAATTCACAATATCAAGTATGGTTCAAAACTTCATTGGGAACTAACAAACTATAATCTCAGTCATTGAAGCAATTGCAATTTATCGTAATATCGAAAGAGTCAATAATAGAGCTTTTCAAAGAAGCTCACATACTCAACTATCTCAGTAGTCCCCTATAATTATTAACACTCACGCAATACTTGTGGTTATAGAGTTTCACCGACATCGAGAAAGATAGGGCTTATTGTGTTGCCTCCCAACGATTCACCTTTAGGTGATGTCAACAATAATAGCCTATGCCAACTTACATCCAATTGGATATATGTATCATGATCTTTCAAACACGAGGAGCTTGCCAAAGGATAAAAATAAAAGGAAAGGTGAGCATCACCTTGACTCAAGCATAAAGTAAAACATAAAGTAAAAGATAGGCCCTTCGCAGAGGGAAGCAGAGGTTGTCATGCGCTGCTTAGGGTTGATGCATAAAATCTTAGTGCAAAAGAACGCCACTTTATATTGCCCCTTGTATGTGGACCTTTATTATGCAGTCCGTCGCTTTTATTACTTCCACAACAAGTTCGCATAAAGCTTATTTTCTCTCTGCAGTAATAAGTCATACATATTTAGAGAGCAATTTTATTGCTTGCAACCGATGACAACTTACTTGAAGGATCTTATTCAATCCATAGGTAGGTATGGTGGACTCTCATGGAAAAACTGGGTTCAAGGATATTTGGAAGCACAAGTAGTATCTCTACTTGGTGCAAGGAATTTGGCTAGCGTGAGGAGGAAAGGCAAGCTCAACATGTTTGGAAGGTCAATGACAATATACTTTAACTGAGATGTTGGAAAACATAAACCATTACGTTGTCTTCCTTGTCCAACGTCAACTCTTTTAGCATGTCATACTTAATGAGTGCTTCACAATCATAAAAGATGTCCAAGATAATATATTTATATATGAACCCCTCTTTCCTTATCACTTCCTATTAATTGCAACGATGACCAAGGCTACGTTCATCAACTCTCAACAATTTTTATGCCTCATACTTTCTATATGTGAAGTTATTACTATCCATAAGATCAGTACGAACTCTTTTATTCTTTCTACTTTCTCAAGATCATAGCATCATAGCAAAGCCCTTGACTCAACACTAATCTTTATTATAGATAGCACACGGACTCGCTTACATAAAGAGATCACAAAGCAAAGCTCAAAACTACTTGATATCAAAACTTCAATCTACTAGATCAAGATACTACTAAAAGGATCGAACTAAATAAAGCGTAAAGATAGGAGTTCGAGTGTGATGGTGATATGATACGGGCACTTCCCCAAGCTTGGCAGCTTGCCAAGGGAGTGCCCATACCCATGTGATTATTTCTCCTTCTTCACGGTTGGTGTTATGATCTTCTGGAGATTATGCCCTTCAAGATACGGTTCTCCTCCTCAAGCTTATTAACTTGTTGTTTGAGGTCCATATTTTTACTTTTAGCTTCGCCTTGACGGACAAGGATCCTTTCACCCAAGGATGCTGCATAGCTTCGGGAGAACAAGTGAAACTTTTTCATATTTTCATAAGAAAGAAATCTAGAGTCGGAAGGAGTGACCAAGTAGGGACAGCTGTGCTAGGTAGTTCCCCCATAGTGAATTCTCGCTCAAAGACGAGAGGTAACTTCTTGATCCTCCTCCATGGCATCTATCCTTTTCAAATCAGCCTCCATCTCATCCTCCGTTGATGGTCCAAAGTGATAGGCGCCGCTATTTGCTCCTAGACTGGCATTGGGTGAGACACCCGGCTCTCCCAACCGACTCTCGAGAAGACATCTTGCTTTATTCGCAACAGAACAGCTAAACGAAAAACAGGGATAATTATGTGATACAAGGGTCAAAACCTTAGGGAGTATATATAATGAATTTTTACCGACCAAAATATCGTAATATAAGAAAACGGAGTCCCGAGGCACACGAGGTGCCCACGAGACAAAGGGCGCGCCTCTGTGGGGGCGCCTCCTCTCTCGTGGGAGCCTCGTGTCCCTTTCGACTACTTCTTTCTTCCTAAAATTTTAAATAATCCAAAACTGATAAAAATTGCCATTAGAGTTGTTTTGGAGTCGGTTATTTACCGCACTAATGCACTCTATGCCTTTTCTGAGTCCTGAACGCTCGAAAGTGTCTCTTATGTATTCTTCAGGGTTATGGTCTCAATAATATTAGTTTCCACATTAATAGGATTACCTGAAATATAATGTTTAATTCTTTTGACTGCTTACCACCCTCGGATTTGTGCCTTCGGTTGTTGATTTTATAGCACCGTAACGATAGACCTCTTCGATAACGTAGGGACCTTCCCACTTTGAGAGAAATTTTCCTGCAAAAGATCTTAAACGAGAGTTGAATAATAACACATAATCTCCTACGTTAAACTCACGCTTTTGTATCCTCTTATCATGCCAGCGTTTGACTTTTTCTTTGAAAATCTTGGCATTCTCATATGCTTGGGTTCTCCATTCATCAAGTGAGCTAATATCAAACAACCTCTTCTCACCGGCAAGTTTGAAGTCATAATTGAGCTCTTTAATAGCCAATATGCTTTGTGTTCAAGTTCAAGAGGTAAATGACATGCTTTTCCACAAACCATCTTATATGGAGACATACCCATAGGATTTTTGTATGCAGTTCTATAGGCCCATAATGCATCATCAAGTTTTCTGGACCAATTCTTTCTAGATCTATTCACAGTCTTTTGCAAAATTAATTTGAGCTCTCTATTGCTCAATTCTACTTGACCACTAGATCATGGGTGATAAGGAGATGTGATTCTATGATTGACATCATACTTAGCAAGCATCTTACTGAAAGGACCATGAATAAAGTGTGAACCACCATCAATAATAAGATATCTAGGACTCCAAACCTCGAAAAATAACTTCTTTAAGCATTTTAATAGAAGTGTTATGATCAGCACTACTAGTTGGAATAGCTTCTACCCACTTAGTAACGTAATCAACAGAATTCAAAATATGTGTATAACCATTGGAGGTGAAAAGGTCCCATATGATCAAAGCCCCAAACATCAAACGGTTCAATAACAAGGGAATGATTCATAGGCATTTCTTGACGCCTACTAATGTTACCTATTCTTTGACATTCATCACAAGATAAACAAACTTACGAGCATCTTTGAAAAGAGTAGGCCAATAAAACTAGATTGAAGTACCTTGTGTGCGCTTCTATCTCCAGCAGTGGTGTCCTCCATAAGATTCAGAGTGACACTTATGTAGGATTTGTTCCTGTTCATGCTCAGCACACAACGCCTAATAATACCATCTACTCCTTCTTTATAAAGGTGTGGATCATCCTGTATAATGTCTTAAATCATAAAAGAACTTTTTCTTTTGCTGGTAAGTGAAACTAGGGGGTATATATTTAGCAACAATGTAATTAGCATAATCAAGCATACCAAGGAGCAAGATGAGAAGCATTGACAACCGCTAATTGTTCATCAGGAAAAATATCATTAATAGGCAGTGGGTCATCAAGAACATTCTCTAACCTAGACAAGTTGTCTGCAACGGGTTTCTCAGCTCCCTTTCTATCAATAATATGAAAATCAAATTCTTGGAGCTAGAGGACCCATCTAATGAGTCTAGGCTTAGCATCTTTATTTTCCATAAGGTATTTAATAGCAGCATGATCAGTGTGAATAGTAACTTTGGAATCAACAATATAAGGTCTAAACTTATCACATGCAAACACAACTGCTAAGAACTCTTTTTCAAGTAGCATAATTTCTCCGGCAAGATCAAGAGTCTTACTAGCATACATCGGATAACATTCAATTTCTTATCGACTTTTGCCCCTAAACAAGACCTACAACATAATCACTAGCATCGCACATAATTTCAAAAGGTAAATTCCAATCGTGGCTGAACAATAGGTGCAAGGATCAAAGCTTTCTTAAGTGTTTCAAATGCTTCTCGCACAATCATCATCAAAGACAAAGGAATATCTTTTGCAATAAATTAGTCGAGGCCTAGATATTTTAGGAAAGTCCTTAATGAACCTCCTATAAAAGCCGCATGACCAAGGAAACTTCTTATACCTTTTATGTCCTTGGGACATGGCATCTTTCAATAGCATCAACTTTGGCCTTATCAACTTCAATACCTCTCTCTGAGATCTTGTGCCCCAACACAATGCCTTCATTAACCATAAAGTGACACTTTTCCCAATTCAGACGAGACTAGTGTCTTCAGATCTCGCAAAACTCGATCAAGGTTGCTCAAATAATCATCAAAAGAGGATCCATAGACGGAGAAGTCATCCATGAATACCTCACAAATCTTTTCACAAAAACAGAGGATATAGCCATCATGCATCTTTGAAAGGTAGCAGTGCATTACATAAACCAAAAGGCATACGCCTATAAGCAAAAGTACCAAAAGGCAAGTAAAAGTAGTTTTAGATTGATCCTTTTGCGACACATGTATTTGAGAGAAGCCGTAATAACCATCTAGAAAGCAAAATGTGTGTGTTTGGATAGCCTTTCTAGCATTTGATCAATAAAAGGTAAAGGGTAATGATCTTTCTTAGTAGCCTTATTTAACTTACAAAATCAATTACCATCCTATAACCTATAATAATTCTTTATGGGATCAATTCATCTTTATCATTAGGAACAACGGTAATACCTCACTTTTTAGGGACACAATGGACATGGCTTACCCATTCACTATCAAGAACGGATAAATAATACCGCCTTAAGGAGTTTTAGAATCTCCTTTCTTACCACCTCCTCCATTTTAGGATTTAATCGCTTTTGAGGATCTCTAACTGGTTTGGCATCTTTCTCCACTGAAATTTTGTGTTGACATAATGTGGGACTAATGCCCTTAAGATCATCCAGAGTATATCCAATTGCAGCTCTGCTTCTTCGTAGTTTTCAATAATCTTTCTTCTTCTTTCTCCTAAAGGTTAGCACTAATAATAACATGATATATTTCTTTTTCATCAAGATAAGCATACTTAAGATTATCATGTAAAGGTTTGAGTTCAAACACGGATCACCCTTGGGTGGAGGGGATCCCAAGAATTTCAACGGAAGGTTATGTTTCAAAGATAGGTTCCTGCTTAAGGAACACTTCATCTATTTCCTCCCTTTCCTTCATAAACATATCGCTTTCATGGTCTAACAAATAATGTTCTAACGGATCGCTTGGAGGAACAACAATGGAAGCAAGACCAATAATCTCATCCTTACTAGGTGGTTCCTTTCATGAGGTTGTCTACTAAACTTAGAAAAATTGAACTCATGAGACATACCATCTATGCCAACAAAGGACTACCTTCCTTTTACAATTAATCTTAGCACTAGCAGTGATTCAAGAAAGGTCTACCAAAAATAATGGGATAAAAATCATCTTGTGGGAAGCAAGAACAAGAAAATCAGCAGGGTATTTAATCTTCCCACACAAGACTTCAACATCTCTAACAATCCCAATAGGTTTAATGGTGTCCCTATTAGCAAGCTTAATAGTAACATCAATGTCTTCCAATTCAACAGTGCAATATCGCATAATTTCTTTATATAGATCATAAGGTATCGACTAGCACTAGCACCCATATCACATAAGCCATGATAGCAATGATCTCCTATTTTAACAGTAAATAATGTGCATGCCTACAACAGTTCTACGGTCTTAGTATCGGGTCTAGCAATATTAGCGCTTTCACCCACGAAAGAGATAACATGCCCATCTAAGTCCTCATCCAAGAGATCTTTAATCATAGCAATACCAGTTCAACATTAATTTGCTCAGAGGTGTATGGGTCCTAGTATTACTCTTACTTAACAATAGTCAAAGCTTTAACATGATCTTTTATCCTAACGGAAAAGGAGGTTTTTCACATAAGCAGAGGAATAATAGAATCACTATATGTAATAGTATTTTCTTCGACTGTAATAGGTGAAACTACTTTCACTTCAACATGAGGATTATATTTAAACCACTTCTCTTTAGGAAGATCAACGTGAGTAGCAAAAGATTCACAAAAAGTAGCTACTATCTCGAGTCAAGTCCATACTTAGCATTAAATCCACTTAAAAGCATCGGTATCCATAAAAGATTTAACACAATCGAACTTAGGTGTCATACCGACTCTTTACCATCGCCGAACCCCAATCTTCAGAGTTATGCTTAATTCTTTCCAATAAGTCGATTTGAAATCAATAGTCTTCAAAGACATAAGAACCAAAGACAGAAGTATCGAGCATGTTACATTATTAAGAGAAAGCCGAGCATAAAATTTGAATAATCATTCCCGAGAGAGCTCATGATTGGGGCATGAATATAACATTGACTTAAGCCTCCCCAAGCTTGAGCGATGCTTTCTCCTTCATGAGGCCGAAATTATATATGTAATTACGATCACGATGAACAAGATGCATAAGATAGAACTTCCGTGAAATTCCAACTTCAATCGCTTATAATTCCAAGATCCAAAGATCATCACATAGCCTATACCATGTCAATGCATCTCCTTCAAAGATAAAGGGAAGACCTTCCTTTAACAACATCATCGAATACCGCAAGCTTAAATAATCCACAAACTTCATCCACAAAGATAAGGTGTAAATCGTGATGCAATGTTCCGCCTCCCGCAAAAGGATTAGCTAGCAGTTTTTCTATCATACCAAGGAATCTCAAAGTGAATATTTTCATAAAATTCAGTAGGTTGAGGAGCATCTCTTTGTTTCTTCTGGTTGGGGTGAAGATACCCCAAACAAGCCCCTCAAAGGATTAGTTTCATAGTGACAAGTCACATAAAATTTCAGCACACTATATAAATGTTTCCTTACCAAGTTCCACTCACCAAAAGCGCTACACCCGCAACGGCGCTTTAAAAGAGTCTTGATGACCCACAAGTATAGGGGATCTATCGTAGTCCTTTCGATAAGTAAGAGTGTCGAACCCAACGAGGAGCGTATGAAATGATAAGCGGTTTTCAAGAAGGTTTTCTCTCGAAGCAATCAAATAGTAGGTGATAGATAGTTTTGTGATAAGATAAATAGTAACGAGAAAAAGTAAATAAAGTAAATAACATGCAGCAAGGTGGCCCAACTTTATGTAGCAAAGGTTAAGCCTCGACAAATTCTAATAATGAAGAAGGAGCTCCCGAGGACACATTGGGAATTATCGCTGTTAGTTTTCATCACGCTCATATGATTCGCTCGTACTTTGATAATTTGATATGTGGTGGACCGACACTTGGGTACTGTCCTAACTTGGACAAGCATCCCACTTATGATTAACCCCTATTGCAAGCATCCGCAACTATAGAAAATGAGTATTAAGGTAAACCTAACCACATCATTAAACATATGAGTCCATATCAACCCCTAACGGCAACACATAAACTAGGGTTTAAGCTTCATCACTCTAGCAACCCATCATCTACTTATTACTTCCTATGCCTTCCTCTAGGCCCAAATAATGGTGAAGTGTTATGTAGTCGACGCTCACATAACACCACTAGAGGAAAGACAACATACATCTCATCAAAATATCGAATCTAATACCAAATTCACATGACTACTAATAGCAAGACTTCACCCATGTCCTCGTGAACAAACGAATTACTCACAAAGCATATTCATGTTCATAATCGAGGAGTAATAATATGCATAAAGGATCTGAACATATGATCTTCCACCAAGTAAACCAACTAGCATCAACTACAAGGAGTAATCAACACTACTAGCAACCTACTAGCACCAATCCCGGACTTGGAGAAAAGAATTGGATACAAGAGATGAACTAGGGTTTGGAGATGAGATGGTGCTGGTGAAGATGTTGATGGAGATTGCCTTCTCCCGATGAGAGGAGTGTTGGTGATGACGATGATGATGATTTCCTCCCGGAGGGAAGTGTCCTGCAGAATAAATGCCGCTCGCCAGATCCCTAGATTGATTCCTGCAGGTTCACTGTGGCGGTGGAGTTTCGTTCCTGTAAGCTTGCCCTGATTTTTTCCAGGTAAAAGTGATGATATAGCGTAAGATGGACGCCGAGGCTCACCAGGGGCCCAGAGATAGGGGCGCACTCTCAGGGGGGCGCCTATCTCCTCGGAACAGGTGTGGGCCTCGCCTATTTCTTTTGCTCATAATTTCTTATAAATTCAAAAGTTGTTTTGTGGAGTTTCAGGCTTTGGAGATGTGCATAGGTTTCAACATTTGCTCCTTTTCCACTAGAATTTCACCCGCAAGATCCCCCTCTTCATGGTAAACCTTGTAAAATAAGGAGAATAGCCATAAGTATTGAGATATAATGTAATAACAGCCCATAATGCAATAAATATTGATATAAAAGCATGATGCAAATGGACTTATCACGCCCGTTGCCACTCAAGATCTCATCCGTTGGCCAGCTAACGCCAAGCATCACCTCAACGGCTCAAGTGACCAGACTCTAGCTAGGAGAGCATGCCCAAATGTCGCTCCGAACTAGGTATCCACACATCACCCCTTGTGCACTGTTCGACGATGTTTGATATCCTTTCACCGCTCTCTTAGCTTACACGCTTATGCAACTCGACTTTAACTCTTATTTCTTCCGGAGATATCATCTCAAACAAGCAAATCCATTTTTAGCGAAGCATGACGGGCTACGGATCCGTACACATCCCCGCACACCAGATAAGCTAGGCATTCCGTCTCCGCACAACATCAAGGTTGATTCCTCTTATTTGATCAACCATTCGCCGTGTCAAAATGCGAGAGGGGATGCAAGGAGCACAAGGCCTCACATCCAAGCAAGTGGTAACATGGACTTGTACATGGAACATCCTGCTAAAGCAAGCGTAGCTGCAAAAGTGAGCCTCGCACAACGAAGCTAGCGTAAGTCCCCTGATTTCATTTAATTCAGACCGCATTCGTATGATTTGTGTGTAGTGCTGATCCATGAATTCAAGTTACCAGGGGCTAACATTTAACTTAAAAATACGAAGGCACTTGCACCGAAATCAACATAACTTGAGAAATGTGAAGCTACATGCACATTGAAAACCAGCTAATGATCCAAAATAGTTCAGATTATAAACACTAAATGATGCAAGCACCAAAAACACAAAATGCAACATGGTGTACAAGGACTACAAACATGGTTTGTACCGCTTGAATTATTCGCTTCCTCGCTGAAAATATCAAGTGTAATTGCACGATAACCAAGCGCAAAACCGCATATCAATATATCTATCCCGCATAAGTATGCCAATAGTTTCAAACAATAGATTAGAAAAGTATTTATGCTATGTTGTCATGATACGGGACTTTCTCGTAGATGGCCTTGACGCTTCCTCAAGCTATGAAAATGCACTATAATTTGCTTGTCATCAATACCGCAAATCTTTGTCTCTCTCAATATAGTAGATCATCATTAGACACTAAATCCTTCAATGAGCTTGCAAAATGCTTGCATTAGATCCCTCATTAGACACTATATGTTCATCACCAGAGCATGTAAAATGTTTGCATCAAATCCTTCATTAGCAAATTGCTCATTAGACACTTCATACTCAAGAACAACATGAGCTTGTATGTTTGCAATCGAAACTTGATTAGATACATCGATTCAATAGCTCAGTATTGATTGGGGAGTTAAAATAAGTAGAAATTGGTTTCATGTTCTCATAGATTCCCTACATACAAGCAGTTTTACAACACCGCAAAGTTTAACTATTGGCCAGAAATTGAAGAGTTGAATTAGATATAATCAGGATGTGATGTACCTGCTCGCTATGCATGCTACTCTTGCAAGCTGCGATCGTCTGCTTATGCAAGCTCGATGCCATGCCCGCAGCTGCCGCTGCCTCCCACGCAGGCTACACCTGTGGTTGGATCTTCATCTTCTTGTCCTTCCGCTCGATTGAAGCTCGCCACCGCCTCCAACGAGGGTGCGAGGAAGTGCTGTCTGGTCGTGGTCCAACATGCGCTAGGTTAGGAGCAAACCGCATCGGAGGTCGGAGCTAATGAATAGGAAATTTTCCTGCTGTCGATCGATATGGGAGGCACTCGCTTGGGCTGCGAGCCTGCTATAGGGCCTGCCTTGCACTTATGTTATTGGCCCATCCAAATTGAAACATTTTTCTTCATTTTTACATTTCCCGCCGTGGCATTGGGACTAACAAAACTAGCGTGGCCAACCTGACGACTCAAACTAGGTGCACACTTTCTAGCCACCCAAGGCGGCCGCCCATACCAGCCCCTATGGTGGCGCCGCTCTTTTATGCGGTATGATTGATAGTGAAAAATATTCCAAAGGGCACTTTTGATTTACCCACGTAATGGTTGAATTGCTTGTTTCTATGAACTGAGTTCGCCAATAATGTGAAGGATGCCATTTTTCATCCTATTGTAGATTGCTTAGATCTCGATATGCCAAAAGTAATCGCATGAAATATACAAGAAAAGCCAAGCAGATGTGTTTGGCTACAACTAGTCCGACTACACGCCCTCATATAACATATCAAGGATGCACCATCTTACCAGATTAACCATTCGACTTACCCATGCAAAGGGGGAAGAAAGAAGTATTGGGATCATGATCCAAGCAATTGATGCCATGGACTCCTTTGTACAACCTTGTAAGCTTAAAAAGAAGTTGCAGCAGTGCTTGTACAAAGAACTAGCGTAAGTTCGCCATCGCTTCCTGAATTTTAGTTAGCCACTTATTGCAAAATTGTTCAATTACGCTTCTTGGCTTAATTTAGTTTGCTACGATTACATAATGGCACAGCTTGTTAATCATATTGTAGACCGCGCTTATCTATGTGTTTGATACTTGCTGTTAAGAATTACCTGCTTGCCTTAACTTAAATATCTACTTATTTGTTTAACTCGCTTTGTTGCGCAACAATGTTACAATGATGTTATTGAATTCATTCGTCCCATAATATAGGACGCTTTTTTTGACACTAGCATAGTGTTAAAAACGCCTTACATTATGGGACGGAGGGAGTACTTTTCAGATCCAATTGAAACTATTTAATTCCTTGTTTGTTTAACTAGTTTGCTGTTATAACTCCCAGCTTGAGATGTTTTGCTAACTTCAACTTTTCTCGAATCCAATCGAACTTTAATGGCAAAACCGTTAGCCCAAGATCAAAGAGCGAGGTCCCCATGGACGTTGCATCATCCCATAACAAAGGGCACCGCCCAATCGTGCATTATGAATTGCCAACTGCCGATGCTCTAGAGGCTAAACTAGTGGTAGAAAGAGATTCTGTCGACTTAGAGATGAAGTTGACATGTTGAGGAAGCAAACAACACAATCACAAGCAAAGACTCAATACAACCATTAAATATTTGGTGGATTTCAAAACGAAGCAAGCTGAGACTGACCAGATTGTTAAGGTCCTCAAGGAAAAAGGAAATTAAATTCCTACTTGGTAAATCATAGGTGAAATGTTCTTTCCATAGTTGAATAACCTTTGTGTTGTCTCTGTTCATGTAATCAATCAAACCATTTGTTTTAGAGATCATGTAATAATTGTTTTTTTGGTTTGTAATTTTATTTGAGCACAAGTCTGTATTAATTGATAAGACTCTGAGACATTTCATTTGGATTGTTGTGCCTGCACCTACAAATATGCTAATCGGGCTGAATGTGCATTCAGCAATAGTAGTAGTATAGATGGACCATAAGTGGCACGCATCGGAAAGGGCCAAGATGTCGCTAAAAAAGGATGTTGTTGTAGCCAAAAAAGTACAGCCGCCTGGCTTATGTATGTTAGTTGATATTATTGATCCATATACTCTATAAGTGTTTATATGTCTGCTAGTTCTCGACATTCTTGGTTGATTGACTCGTATTTGAATCTTGATACATCGCTTGTGTACATATCTAAATGGGAGTACACATTATGTCGCGCAGACATTTGAGTTGGACATGAAGTGTTCCAAATATTCGAATTCACCTTAAACTGGATACTAGTTTCGAATTTGAGTATCGGCATTTGTAAACCTTATTCATATATGACAAGGAATACATCTTTGTCGCCCTTTTGAAGATATATAAAACACATAGAATGATTTATAAAGATTCATATAGGAATACAAAATGGATTCAATTTAGTTGCTGTGGTAAATGTGGATGCTTATTGTCCCAAAATTCAAAGAAGAAGCAAAATGTCCACTCCCACGCTCTGCTACCCGGCCAAGTGTTTGGGAGATGGAAATTACTGTCTACCCATTACACGGACAATCCATCGCCCGATTTCCACCGCTCTAAATAGGGTAGGTTAGTAACTTCAATTAGACGTGACACGACCGCCTCGAGCCCATTCCGACACGGTGGGCGCAAACATATGGTGCAAAACACATTTGATTCAAGCCGTCCTAAAGACCTCTGCTTTCTCCCTCCATTCCCCATTCATACACGGTATGCAAAACAAACTCGACTTGGCCAAATCGATGTAGGCAAATATTTTCAATAGGGGGTAACTTCACTCGACGTGACACAACCGCCTCTACCTATCAGCCCCGCTTCATACACCTGGGCGCCAACCATGGGCGCCAACCACATCCTCTCCTCGCTCAAATCGCTCGGGCAAATATTGGCGAGATGAGATTACCGCCCATCCCCAACCGACGAGACATCCAAATTTTAAACGGGGCTAAGTTCAGAACTTTCCCATATTTCGATAAAGGCCCCAAAACATGGTTCCTCGCACTCTCTCCTCCATTTTCCCATTCATACACCGTCCGCTGTAGAACACCCCATCCCCACACTAGCCTCCGCCCACCACCCCATCCATCACCGCCCTCCACCACATCCATCGCCACCGCCCTCCACCATGCCGAGCGCCTACCAAGACCGCTGTCAGCCCACGCTAGAGATGGATGTTTTCATCCACGGTGACGACCAATAGCCTTGCATCGGCTCCCTCTCGCTTCATCGGGCGCTGCCGTCTTCTTTTGCCGAGGCCGCCACACGACTTCTCTTCCACCGCAACGGACTTATCCCCGATGCACCCGCCTACCGTCGAGATCTGCTTCAACGCCACCGACACCATCGACCTTCGATGCCTACACGGCGCGCCAAGAGAGGTGGTACTTCATATCTCCTCAACTTTTTGATCTCAATTGAAAATAGATCTTAACTTGGTTACTCTACTTTCTTTTCAGCTCTTAGAATTTAGTTCTTAGTTTGAAGCAAACAATGGATGCTAAATATCATTTCTCCGCTTTGCGCTTCAAATCTGCCATGGCACAACCATAATACTGGTTTAATTGATCATGCTTAGGGTTTAATTGATCATGTTGGTTCCGTGGTGGTTTCTTTAATAGAAATCGGAGGGGAAACCTCTTTGCTAAAAAAATATGCTTAGAGTTTCCCTTTATGATCACTATACGATCGTAATATGCGGCTTCGGTCATAATAATACCGCTTCCACGCATCAAGCTAAACAAGCTTAGATGTTCAAATATGAATATGATATTATTAAAATAGAGTTGTTTAATTGGTCACTAAATGTTCCTAAATTAGTTTCAAAATGCATGTTCGCCGCCGTGTGTATCTCTATGGTGCCCATGGTGGGCCGCCCACCTCGGGATTTTGGGTCGCCCCAGCCCCGATTCCCCTTTGTTCTCGCTGCTCGCCTCGATCTCTACTCATTTCAACTACCGCCTCGGCTGGCGACTTGCCGCCCCCTGACGGCATGACTCTAGGAGGAGACGCGGACTAACAGAAGTTGAGGAGCCGCCGCCCAACAGCGCCACCGCTGCTCGGGCGCATTGCGCGGCTCTACCTTCCCAATCCGCTCAGGCTCAGCGGCAAAGACCCACCAAGCCAACCCGATTTATCCCGAGATACGCCCTCAACACTCAGCAGCCACACCTCATCACCCATTTTCTAATTGATTCATTACTCATTAGGCAGACTGTCATTAGGGTTTGTTGTGTGCCTCAAGTACCTACACTTAATGGTTCGGGATGTATTTCGCAATCTTTAGTACCTCTAAAGTTCACAGTGGTTTTCAAAATTCGCCCTAATGTAAACTAGTCATTTTGGATTGTTGGTCATAGTGACATTGACCCAGACATTACTACCGCAGCCAGTTTTGTTGACAATTTTACTTGTCTTTATTACTCATTCGATATAATATCCAATTATTCACGCCAATTTGTTGCAAACAATAAGTGCTAGACAAACTTCTTCATTCAGATTTTGGACGGTCTTCACCGCAGCTACAATTCTGCATACTTG
This sequence comes from Aegilops longissima, assembly GCA_021605205.1. Lineage (NCBI taxonomy): Eukaryota > Viridiplantae > Streptophyta > Magnoliopsida > Poales > Poaceae > Aegilops > Aegilops longissima. Next base: position 79,438 of record JAHIAM010007512.1, on the reverse strand, counting down.
TCCTAATAAGCTCACAAGTAAATGATTGATTCACTACATCTATGCTTGCTTTGTCATATTTGTTGTCAATATTCTTTTAGGGTGGACCACCCTGCTTCTAAATACTCGAACCATAGACCGAGTGAATAGTATTTCTATGTGATCTCTTCCATCATGTGTGGGTAATCTAACAATGCATTGTATAGAAAGAAAGTGTCATTTCCAGCTTTTACATAGGTTTCGATCTTTTACATGGAATACAATCTGCCTACTTGCTTTTGTGTCGCACTACCAACACTCCACCCTTGAAGCTAAACATTACGCCCACTCATAATTGCTTAGTTTATTTGTTCAAATACGAATTTCATATGATTCTAATGTTCCTACTTCAGTTTTGAAATGTGTGCCTGTCGTTATAGAGACGTAAGGGTTTGTATTTCGTGTGGTCCGTCAAGACGGTTGGGAGGTGAACTTTGCATATGCAGGGTTTATAGGAGACATTCTCCGAGTTGAATCCGCAATGCATTCCATAGATAATCGACTACTTTTTATGTTTTCATGAATCTCAGATTCGAACAACATCATAATGATTATGAGCTTGCGCGCATGAAAAGAATAAAGCGTAACAATGCCATGGTCACAAACTTGGCATTAAGGGACCGAAATCAAGTCTGGATGCAATGCAATGCAAACGCTCTCCACCTATAAATTCATGCTCGTAATATGATCCTAACAGGATTCTGAGCTAGAGGGAGACCTAAGTCAATGTAGCTCCCTAGTGGAGGAGTCGAGGAAGATGCCCTATCTTATTCACCCATCAAGGTACTTGCTCTAACTTTCCAAGGTTACATTGCTCGCACATATCTTGCAAATCGATGCTTTGCATTGCTTCTACTTTGTTGAACTGCCATTAGCTTAGTTTACACATCGTATGTGAATACTCGCCTATCCATTTTCAAGACATATTCCATCTGCCATCATACCATATTTATCAATTCAAATGTTGTTCTTGTGTATCGACGCTCAAAAGGAAGAGGGTGATTGCTGATCGTGGAGGAGCACAAGCAAAGTATTTGGAAAAGGTAGTGGCACCCGATAAATCAAATAGCCCATTAGGTGAAGTTGCAATATCACCGACCCACAAAATACCCCAACTCTAGCAGCACTCTAGCCCTACTACACCGGGTCATTTCGATGCCCCAACTCAAAGAGACTCTAACCGCAAAGAAATAAAGATGATTATGCTGCTGACATAGCACCAAATTGTGACGACGAAAAACCCCATTCCAAAGAAAGAGTACACCAAATCCAGCTTACAAATCCTTTTCGAACCGTAGAGAGCCCCAATTGTAGCAAATAGGACCCCTGCTCCATTTCTTCCCGCTTAGAAGACGAAGCTTATGTTGTTGTCAGAACTTTGTGCGATCTTTCCTTCATGGAAAGATTATACCGCGCAACAAAAACAATTTACGCTTTCCTCCGCAAGTTACGCTGTAAGTAATGTACTAATGTTATTCATGGTCATTATCGCATATGTTTCTCACGACGTAAGACACAAGATTTCTTTTAAATAGGCAAGGAGCAAACCGGATTGTGATGACGAGCAAGAGTTGGTTGCGCTTTTCAAGCACTCGTTGATGAAGTATCGCTCCTACCGAGGCAAGCGACTTCGATGGCAAGCCTCCGAACGAAATTTCAGAAGTCTTCGTGCTACATTTATCCGACGGTGACTGGAATAATCTTGTTACACATTGGTCTCGCCGCAGCTGTAAGGTACCGTCTATGATATCACATCACAATTTGAACTACATTTCTTGATTTGCCTTAATGTCTCACTTGTACGAAAATCATAGCGTAAGAACATACGCTCAAGGGACCAAAGAATTTCGAACTATAGCATTAATCATTACATTTTGCACTATAAAAAAAAAGACACATCCGTGACATTTTGGGCTGAATGAATTTTTTCTCATACATATGACACTTCTATGACGACATTTGTGACAAAACCCAGATCATCATAGATGTGGTGGGCTTACTACTATGACAAAAATCATGACAGTAATGGGCTTTTCGGGGCCCCGGCGGGCCGGAGTCGCAGCCTGCATGACATTCTTTGGGCCATCCATGACGGAAAACCATGGTAGAAGCGAGGGGAGGAAAATTTCGGGAGTTGCTTGCCATTTGGGAGGTCGGGGTCGAGCGCTGCCGCTTTCTCAGAGCGTAATGCGCGGTGTCCGAGGTATGCTGGTTTCTAATCTAAACCCGAGCAAGGCGTTAGTTCTAATCAACCCGAGCATTGCACCGCAGTGCTACGCTGCTATCAACTCGAGCGTATCAATCGATGGTCGTTAATCAACCCGATGGAGCAATTCTTCGCTGGCGCCGCTAATCAAGCCGATCGATTGGATTAATAGTGAGGTTATGGGAGGGGGTTTGATGAACAAGCGCAGCGGTGGCGTTTCCGGATGAACAGGACCCCATGGTGTGGAGGGCTGGATGAACAGAGATGGTGGAGGGGTGGCCGTGGAGGGCGGTTGAACAGACCCCGTGGTGGGAGGCCGGATGAACAGAGATCGTGGAGGGGTGCCTGTGAGGGGTGGTTGAACAATAGCCTGTGGAGTAGCGCCATGTGGAGGCTAGATGAACAGGAGCCTGTGGAGGCCGGAGGAGGTCGACTGAGCCCGTGGAGGCTGGAGGAGGTCGACGGTGGAGATGAACAAAGCACTGGAGTCCTGCTTTTGGCACGCCACACCCCACCCGATCAACAGATCCCTGCTTTCACCGTGAGGAGTAGTTTCTCCGCTTTATGTGCGCCACACCCCTCCCGATCAACAGTGGCCCCTGCTTTTGACCGTAGGAGGTCCGCTTCTCCGCTTTAGGGTACGCCGCACTTCTCACGGCGAACAGGATCCTGCTCAATGTGGTCGCCGAACACAAGGCCGCTTCCTTTGTTGTGCGGCACGCCAGCCTTGTTTCCATCAATTGCCCGGCCCAAGCCTCCCGATGAACATGACCACATTCTGCTATGACCCAGCCGGTTGGCTTCTACGAACACGACGACGACGCTTTTTTTTTCTCCGTTCCGACCCAGCCATGTAACGTATGCGCGCCGTAGGCTTCGAGACCCTTCCCGTGATGTAATGACGCGGGTCAGATTTTCATATCTTGCACCCTCCACAGACGTGACGCACGTACATGCTACGCGGCGCTTTCTTCTACTACCACACGCGGCGCCGCCTTACATCCACCAGTATATATGTGCGCATACGCTCACACTGAATGACAACGCCACGCACGATTCGGCCAGGTGGGTCCCGACCGCCGTGCACTTCCTTGCGCGGCGAAGATGTAGCCGTGGGTCCCAGCAGCCGGGGGCGAATCGCTTGTTTTTTTGCTCGACGCACTTCCTCAGTGCGGCTAAGATGTAGTCGTGGGTCCCAGCTAGCCAGGGGGAACCTTTTTCGCAAAATATGGTGGCCCGTCCTGGGTCCCTCACTGCCGTGGAGGAATAATTATTTTGTGCGTGAATAAGGAGGCACTTCTCGTCTGCGACTCAGGACCCAAATGGCCGCCTTCCACGACACCACATCCGAGCAGAAGCTGCCTTCGACCACGCCAGCCGAGAGCACCAGTGAAGGTGGACGACGGCGCAGGCCTAGGAAGGGATAATGCGGAGTCGGGAAGACACGATGCTGGATGCTCACGCCAGAGAGGAGGTATGAGGGTTCACCGTTCATTGTGGTGTGAGGCTACCGGCAAAGTGTTACTTGCCTTGCCGACGATCCGTGAATCCTAGAGACTCAGAGTAACACGTCAGACCGGGAATTCTATCGCAAGCAAACAATACATACATAAGCAACAAGGAAAGATGCACAAGCAAAACTCAACTTAAAGAGGTTGACAGAAAGTTCAAATTAAGAACTCCGTTCAAAAAAGAATCAAACCAAACGACAACAAAACTCAAACGCGAAAGAAACAATCCGCTTACTAATCTGAATTAGGGTCAAATTTATAGAGACAAAACTTGTTTGATTTGGCTATTCGAAAGAGGGTTTTGAGATGACTCCAGCGCTTGAATTGCCTCGATCCGATAAACGAGCGTAAAAGTTAAACTAGAACTAACATCGGATCAAATCGCGATTCAAAAATCACGGAATAAATCCACCAAAAGAAAACGATGAACGGCTTAACGAACGAATGTTCGTTAGCAGAAACTAAACGACGAACACGTCAAGAACGAATGAACGAGCGAACGCTACAAATAAACCGGAGAATAATACCGATCTATAAAAAACTAAATTAGGGTTTTTCAAAACCAAGGGGTTTGCTTTAAAAAACCATGGTGGGCTACCCATGAGGTCGTCTGGCAGGCAGCGCATCCGGAGGCGGTGGGGACAAGGGAGCCTGGCGAGGGCGCGGGTGGCGCGGAGGCGGCGACGGTGACTCGGCCATGGCGGCGACGACTCGGGCTCGGGCTGGGCTCGGGAAGGGCGCGGTGGGCGGGCTAGAGGGGGGGGTGGCGGGCGATAAAGGGGCGGGCGGCGACTTGGAGGAGGGGCAGGCATGGAAGGGGCGGGCAGAGGTGGTGGCGGCGGGCGGCCGGGCCTAGGCCCGGGCCGCTGGTCTCTTTTTTAAAACGCTCCACCAAACTTAGAAAATCCTAGAAAAATAAATAAAATCTAAAAATTCCAAAACAAGTTTTCTCCGCCTAAATGAAATATTTAGAACAAGATGAACTTTTCTTCCCTAAAATGCAATTTTAAAACATGCAATTTTTGGGCAAATAAAATCAAATAAAACCAAATAATGATTTTAACATTTTTCCTCCGATATTTCATTTATTTTGGAGAAGTCATATTATTCTCTCATTTATTATTTTAAAATGAAATATTTTTTGAGAGAAAATAATAAAATCAAAATCCTTGTCTTCATTATTTGATAAAATTCAAATATGATAATCTAAAAATCCCCAACTTCTCCGAGGGTCCTTGAGTGCTTAGGATTTCGAGGATTCCAAACGAAAATGCAATAAAATATGATATGCATGGATGACTATGTATAACATTCCAAATTGAAAATTTGGGATGTTAAACTAGGTGTGTGTCATTCACGAAAACCAAATAATCCAAAACACGAAGGTGGGTGCATTAACTTCACCTCGCTTGTTTCTGACATATCAACCAATAAGAGATGAGGGTGTGCATGCTTTAATGACCTCATGATTATGAAACATGGCATGCAAAGGGTTAGTTCATTGCATGCAATACTATTTAATTAGCAAATAAACATTAATGTCTCTCGCTTTCCCTCCTCCTTGGTCACGTGCACAGCCTAAGATGACTTACTCACCTAGACTGAGGGAGTATCAACATTCACAATGTCAAACCAATATTTTTACACTCATTATAAAACGAGTTCTTATACTCATTATAATCAGTATTGTAGATATTGATATTTTTAGTATAAATTTGGTCGGGATTTCATTGATGCCTCACAAAGCGTGGAGGAACCGAGCTTAGGGCTTGCATTACCGGTCTCTACATAGGTATTTCTTCATAATCCTGTAATTTTAGAGACCTGATTGCGCTTTTGTGGTAGCGCTCTTGCATCGGGGACTATGACAGTTCCATATGCGTGACCAAGATGAAAGCGTTGAGCATCTCAAGTTGATCAACAATCTTCAATTGTCAAAGATTAGCCGCTCGCCAATAAGGTGGCATAACTTAATCGCTAAGTATAGCAATAGATTAGATGGTATTCTTGTAAATAACGCATCACCGTGTGGTGAATATTGTATCGAACGAGTGTACTAGTGTGGCTGGTTAATTAATATAAGGTGGTGTTCAAAAAATGTATATATTTGGTCAAACACTTTGCAAACTGTTGACGGGAGTAAAAGGACCAGAGGGAGTATCATGCATGCGGAGGAAAAAAATTGCTCATTTATAGCCGGTCAAGTCTCAAAGGGCGACTGCCATGAGGGAGGCGGAAGGTCGGGAGGCGCGACGGTTGATAGAATTAATGAAGTTACATCCACGCCGCATGGCGTATAACAGTGTAGTTATACCGCCAAAGCCTACGATATGGGTTTAGTAGACATGACATCTAGTGGGTCCCGATAGTTCTCGAGAACTCTTTGGGGCATGCAGCCATTTGTCCACGTGCAAGCCAAAGAACCCCACACCGCTCGCACGCCTCTACTCGCCCTCGCCTTTACCTCACAACAGCCAAGTCGCCCCGCCCTTTCACATTAGTTCTTCCCCGTTTTTATGGGTACAACAGCTTAAACTTCTCCTAACCCTCCTCCAAAATCCATGGCCTCCCAAATCTCCATGGTCGCCTGAGTACCATGTTAGAGCCATCATCCGGATCGCTCATCGCCATCTACACACGTGGATCTCGATGGTGAAAGCATGGCTTGCTCGCCCTACGCATGTTCAACAGCTCAACGGATGAGTGGGTCGCTAGATGTTGAGTACACCACATCCCGGGATGAGAGAAGGATCTAAAGGACGAGAGGAAGAAGCCCGCCGTGATCCGTGTTTTGCATATAACGCTTGCTTGGTCTACCACATATGCCATGCCGACGCTTGAGTGCCAGGATTTTAAGAACTTCCTCAAGGACAAAAGAGTGAAATTGCATGAGGGCTTTAAGAACGACAGAGATGTCCTCCGGCCGATAGGTCTTCTGTAGGCCAGCCCTTCGATCTCCGTAAGGCAAGCCTGTGTCCTCCTCTCAACCTTCAATGCTGACCTCGGCAGCAGCCATGATTGATTCTTCAGACGCTTAAACTCAAGAAACCTCATCACGAAGTTTCATCATGCATGGGAGTCGAAGACATTAGATGAAGATCACATCCCGTACGTAGCAATGGATGCCTAACTTTGTTTAAATATCTACATGGGTTGGATGAAGCAGAGCCCAAAGGTCCTGCCAAAGAAGCCAAGGAGAGGAAGAGGAAGAGGGACGAGGACAAGTCGAGGACGTGACTGACTCGGTAGGTGCCGCGTCGTCATGCCGGGTTCTACCGCAGCGGTCAAGCTTTGACTAGTCTTAGTTTATTTTCAAGGGTGTACAGCCGAGGCCCCAGCAGTAACTATGTTTATGTTCTTCTCGTTATTTGAACTCTTTAGCATAGAGTAGTACTAGTACTATGTCTTACTATCGTTCTTCTGCAGTTGGTACTATCGTCAGATTCGTGTTCCTACCGATTTAATACACGCTCGTATTTAGTAGTATATTTTGGGTCACTGATTTGTGAAAGAAGTTCGACGGAGGAAGGAAGAAGACGGCAGAAGAGGTGGAAGAAGCCCTTCTAGCCATCCATGTTGCATCAAACTTAGCTTTATTTATTTATTTACTTATTTATGTTTAGGGACCATGAGCATGTACCGGGCCGGATTCATGTGATAGCCTTCCAGCTAATTATGGGCTTCTATTGGCCTTCATCAGGCTCATGTTATCAACAGTGGAAAATGTGTTGCATTTAAAAAATAGTATGAGCTACGACGTAACGGGCACTAAAGGATCGAACTGCAACGCATTTCCAAAACAACACATTTATTCAACCAATGTATTTAAATATACTACCGATTGTACATTGAAAACAGCAAAGCAGAAGAACTGTATTGGGGTAAATGTATAAAGAGCAGGTGCTTAAGAGTGAAGACGCAATTTCTTCCAAACGTAAACATCAGCCATCATTACAAAAGGGCTACCAAAAAGAACAAGTGTATGCATCAAACTAAATAATATGCTACTACACCAAGTAGTACGATCTAACTAATCGCCCGCTTAGACGTTACTATTTATTAAGCTGTGGAGATTATTGACTCTTGAACCAGATGGGTGCGTGACGGGAAACTCACAGGTCAAGTCTCGATACTTGCACCTCTCTCCTACTTTGGTTTGCAGAGCGTGGTGGCACATATTAGGGTATGGTGCAGAGACGATGGTACGCCGTGTACACACAGCTTTGCTCGATGAAATAAAACTGCTACCGCCATCATGATCCTTGCCGCGGTTATCTCCTCGTTAATCGGATAATTCAGTCCGACAAATGAGAGCGGTACTGTTTACCACCTCCAAAAATTCCTCAAGGCCCGTAGAAGCTGAGATCTCTCAAAGACTGGCAAAGGATCGTGATTGTATTCGCAAACAACACGCCCCAGACGCGGCGAAAGATCATCAATCTTTTGTCGTTGCCCTCGACGAGCCAGAACCACCGCAATCGCCATGCTGCTTTTCTTGAAAGGTTCTAGGATTAGGAAGGGTAGGGACACTAGGCGCCTACAACATCATAAAGTTGGAGTCAAATAAAAGGGCTTTTGATTTAGTCAATCTTAAGAACAGCATGTTATGAGCATGAATATTTTTTCACTAAATGTTGACAGAATATAAGCAAGCCATCATGATATCATAGGAAAGTAACATACTGTAAGTAACAGCCGCCAAGCGAATGATCGAGTAGGCCAGCAATACGCCCAACCATAGAAGGAGTCGACAGCGTAAATGAAGCCCTCTTGTGTTCAATGGCATCAGAGAACCATGGAGGATGTAAGGATCCTCGATGGACGGCAGATTTATCCACTTACCGCAGTTGACTCCGTCGATAGGCAAGACACATGTCAAAGAACGCAATTAGCGGAAATCTTTATAATTCGCAGATCTTGTGGGCACTTGGCGATTACAACCTTGAGCAAATCAAACTTGGTATCATGTTGGCTACCGTAAGATTCCGAGTATTCCGGGGTCATGTGCCAAAGCAAAGGCAAGGTTAATCTGGAAGGGGATCAATCACCGTGTAGACTCCACGAGCATCCAATTGCCGCCACCATCGACGCAGCACCATCCAAGACGTGTTCATGCCGCACCCAACCCGACATACCGTTAATGTAGCCGAGGCTGATCGGGATCGGATCGCAGCGGAAGGGGGTTGATGCTCGCCACCCACGATCGTTATGCGCGCGGACACGCCTATTTCTCAAGATCAAGCTCAGATCGCTAGCAGGCGAGCTGGCTTAAAAAGCTCCTACCGAGGGCTTTGAGTAAACGGTACAGCCCTCGATTAAGCACGCAGCGCAGAGCGGCATGGTACTGAGATTGTCCACACGCTAAACAATGAGCTTGATTACCTCCGGTGGGGGAGCTTAATTCCAACCACTCTTTCGGCGGACACCGATAAGTTCTGCCATTGTTAGTGCTTGGTTTTGGACGAGGGGAGGCGCTTTAGCGGGATGGAAGCTTGAACCAGATTATGTGTGGACAAAGATGGAGAAGTTTAATATGTGCTGCGGAAGTGGATAGGTGATGATGACTACAGCACGCCGCTTTGACTTACGAGACACATACCAGCAGCCAGAGGGTCAATCGATGCCAAACAACTTGCTTGAGTGATCACAAGATCGGTACTCCCTACAAGCATCTTACCATAAATACTATGCCCTAGCTTGTGCTAGAGTAGAGTAGTAGAGTAGGACTCGCTCTACTACTAGCAACCGGAGGAGTAGTAGATTCTAATCTAAAATAGTTACAAACTTCAATGCCCGAGCCGTGGAACCGACTACTTAACCATGCTCAAAGACCGTGTCTACGTGGTGTTTGGACTTATATGCAAAAATAGCAAGATGTCCGTATCGATAGACACCATCATCACCAACTCGGTTTTTCTACCCTAATCCTATAAAAGACCAACAGATGATGGAGGCGAGGAGGCGGTTCAGTACTCCTCTTGGCTGGAAGCGCACCCGTCCACGACCGCCAAGCGAGATGAGGCGCTCAGTCTGACCGCACTTAGGGCGCAAGACGGAGTCCTCCGCCACCCTCACGCCCCTCGCACGCAGCTTCTCCGCCAAAGAACCAATTGCTTGACTCTCTGACGCGACATAGATCTCCTGAAAGCTTGTTGTGCGGGTAAGCGCTTTCCTTTCTCCGCTTATTTTAGCTGGCTTGAGGCAAAGCCCCACAAGGCGACATCCATTTTTGCCAAAGCTCCAGGCTGGGGGCTCGGGCGGCGGCACGGCGTTTTCCTCAGAAGGGAGCCGACGCGTCTCCGACGGTGCTAGAGATTGGGAACACCGACGCCCACCTCGACACGTCAGCGCGAGGAGCGAACACCGATGCGCCCTCCTCGACTAGTAGCGGCGGAATGGAACGGCGACGCGGTCGCTGCCGCGCAAGGAGCAGACTGGCGCGCCCTCCTCGACTAGTGGCGGCGGAACGCGAACGGCGACGTGCTGCCGCGAAGCGGCGACGAGCGGAACGCCAAGCATCTCTCGATTAGTGGCGGAGAGGAACGAACGACGACGCTGGACCGCCCGCAGGTGCAGCGAGGGGCCTTAGGGCTTGGGAGGCGGCGCCATGGTGGTCGACGGAGAGGAGGGGGAGGAGATAGCGATGAACGTGGAACATGAGGGGAGGAGATAGCGATTTCGTGGGAGGCGCAGATTTATAGCAGCAATGGCACACCTACGTAAGATATGGATCGAGCTGCAATGACTTAATTGTAAGGTTCAGCTATGCCATCCACATGTGGGCCAAGACACCGCCGGGCCCGTATGTCGCTGACCCAATGCAACCGGGTTAAGTAAAAGCTACGGGCATATTTTTGGAGTAAATTATGGGGGGAGGGGTGGAAATATTGCTGGTCACAACGGATTGGACGAGCGTGGGGGAGGAGGGTCATGCATGCAGATTTTTCACACGGGTGGAGGTGGGACCCGGAGGGAGAAGGAGAGTTTGGCAGTATATTGTTTCCACATGGAGAGGAAAAGATTTGGAGACTAACGGGCTTCCTCAGTATATGGGGAACGTATAAGTCATCTTGCATGCCGGCTAGGTATAGTCTCAAGTCATTAAAACATACACGCCCCACACATGTTCATATTTCAAGGTGCACTAAATTATTGCATGTGATGATTAAGGCTGGCTATAATGGTGGCATCTTAGCTGGTATCATGCACATGGGAATAGCAAACATGCCGATGTGGCAAAGAATTAAAGAAGAGAGGTTGAGTAACTAGTGTTCATGCATGCATTGGTAAACGATTTTTGTGAAGAACGACAACATTAGTTGAGTACTTTTGCAGATTTCAAAACGCCCACCACCTCTTGCTAAGAGTAGGTGAAATTTTTGAGTTGAGCCCTTTAAACTAGAAGGAGGTAGTGGTACTCTAATAGCTAGGTGTAGCGTAATTCGACCTCAGATGGTCAAGTCTCGTGTTTCAAAGGTCATCCTCGATCAAGAATGCCGACACACACAGATCAAGGATTTATAACAGAGTAGCAATCACACACTTATTACATCGAATGTCTCAAAAGAGAACTTATTACAATAATATGGCTTAAGGCCATCTAACGATAACAACGAAGGCTTGGAAGATAAAGTGAGTCCATCAACTCCAACGGCATGGCTGAGCTGCACGGTAATGACCTATCGAACTTTACTCGTTCAAAAGTCCGCAACATAACACGTTGCAGCCCGAGAATGGGTCAGACATGGAATATGCCGCAATGTAAACAATAGAGCAATAACGAATAATGCTACCACTACATGCATATTTGGTCGGAAAGCTTTACTGTTAAAGTTTTTATGAAAAGCCAATTTTTCCTTACAACAAAGGAATAAATTTTAATTTAACTATCATGGTGGTTGAAACATCATTGAGAAGGTATAACCCAACTCAATCCCATTAAGGTATTTAACACCCCAGCAATATTAGTTAAGTGTGAGATACATGTGAATACTCAAGTACTAGATACTCGTAATTGTCCATAACCGGGACACGGCTAACCATGATTAGATTGTACACTCGCAGAGGTTTGCACACTTTTCCCCACAAGACTCGATCGCTTCCGCTGATTTCTCGCACCATGTGTTTGAGAAACGGATGACCGAGACACGCCTTCGTAAACATTAACTCTCTACCCTAGATCATACCAAACCTACAAAACCCACTACCGCTGATCTACCTCTTCAAGAGCTTCACGAACTTCTCAACTATGCTAGAGCCCATAATAGCTTGTGGCTGCACACGGAAGTTTCTAGCATGAATAATCTCAGTCCCATTGAGCCCGGTGGCGGTCCATAGGAAGATCACACGGCAACCTCGGATTTCCAAAAAAATGACAACACTAGGTTCCCTGTGTGCCTCAATCCACCTGCATGTGTATTTAAGTTGCCACCTTAAGTTGAACCATTGATTAAAAACTCACATCTGTCATGGAATACACTCAAACCCAATCCACGCCTAACGAGCATAGCATAGCAATATAGGCAATACGTAGAAGTAACTCCCAAGGGTTTGATAATAACAATGCAATAGGTTCCTACCTCATCATCTACTTCCCAACCCACAAATTAATGACATCCTAACCATGCAATGTTTGAGGGTTGAAACTAAATGCAAAAAACTGGGTATGAAAAGAGTATGATCAAAGTGTTACTTGCCTTGTCGACGCATCCGTGAATCCTAGAGACTCAGAGTAACACGCTTCGACCGGGAATTCTATCGCAAGCAAACAATACATACATAAGAAACAAGGAAAGATGCACAAGCAAAACTCAACTCAAAGAGGTTGACCGAAAGTTCAAATTAAGAACCCGGTTCGCAAAAAGAATCAAACCAAATGAAGCAACGAAAGTCAAACGGTGAAAGAAAAACAATCCGCTTACTAATCTGAACTAGGTTAAATTTTACAGAGACAAAAACTTGTTTGAGTTGGCTATTCGGAAAGAGGGTTCCGAGATGAAACTCAGCGCTTGAATCGCCTCGATTCGATAAACAGTTAAAAGCTAAACTAGAACGAACATCGGATCGTAAATCGCGATCGGGAAAATCGCGAATAAATCTGATAAAAGAAGAACGACGAACGACTTAACGAACGAATGTTCGCTAGCGAAACTAACGACGAAACGCTCGTTAAAACGAACGAATGAGCGAACGCCGCTAAAATAAACCGGAGAATAAAACCGATCTATAAACCGGTTTTTCTAAAACCGGCGTTTTCAAAAACCGGCTGGGTGGCTACCGGCGAGGTCGTCCGGCGAGGCGGGCGACTCCGGGGCGCGGACTCGGCGAGGGCGCTGGGTGGCGGCGAGAGGGGGTGACGGCACTGGCTCGGGCTGCCCGGCTCCCGTAGGCGGTGGTGGTGGTGGCTAGAGGGGGGGTTACGGCGATATAAGGGGCGGGGGCGACTTGAGGAGGGGGCAGGCCAAGGAGGCGGGTCTCACTTGACTCCTGGTCCGAAAAGGCGGCGCGGGTGGCGGGCTCTGCTTCTGCTGGGGCCCTAGGCCCAATGCTGGGTCTCTTTAAAAAATGTCCACTAAACTTAGAAAAATCAGAGAAAAATAAATAAAATCTAAAATTCCAAAACAAGTTTTCTCTTAAATGAAATATTTAGAACAAGATGAACTTTCTTGGCCCCTAAAATGCAATTTCTAAAACATGCAATTTTTTTCTAGGGCAAATAAAATCAAATAAAACCAAATAATGATTTTAACATTTTTCCTCCGATATTTCATTTATTTTGGTGAAGTCATATTATCTCCTCATTTATTATTTTAAAATGAAATATTTGTGGAGAGAAAATAATAAAATCAAAATCCTCGCTTCATTATTTGATAAAATTCAAATATGAAAATCGAAAATCCCCAACTCTTCCCGAGGGTCCTTGAGCTACTTAGGATTTCGAGGATTCCAAACGAAAATGCAATAAAATATGATATGCATGGATGACCTATGTATAACATTCTAAATTGAAAATTTGGGATGTTACAAACCTACCCCTTAAGATGAATCTCACCGAGATTCGGGTTGGCTAGAAAATAGGTGCGGTGGTCTCCGAATATCATCTTCTCGCCCTGTGTGGCTTCTTCCTGTATGGTGGCCCCAATCGAACTTTAAAAAACTTGATAACCTCTGTCATGGGTGACTGCCAAAATCAAGAATCTTTATTGGCTTTTTCCTCAGGTCGATTACTATCCAACTGAATCGCCTCCAAGGGCAATCAGATCATTTAACGGTATATCAGCCATCTCAAGATGGCACTTCTTCACCGTGATACGTGAAACACATCGTGAACTCCCGACAATCCTTCGTAACTCCAGCTTGTAGGCAACTCTCCCATCCGCTCCAAAACACGATACGGTCCTACAAATCTTGGGGCTAACTTTCCTTAACTCCAAAACGCTTTCACTCAAGGGTGACACTCGCAGATAGGCTCTGCCTCCATTTCATAGGTACTTCCTCATGCTTTGAATCTGCATAACTCTTCGGTTCGACTGAGCAATCTTTAGTCCTGCTCTCATCGCTTAATCTTCTTCGATTCTTGATCAAATCTGGTCCAAACAACCCAGCTTCCTCTACCTCATCCCACATCAATGGTGTTCTACATCTCGGCCCATATAGCTTCGAACGGTGCCATCTTCAAACCGCCCGGTAGCGTTGTTATATGAGAACTCTGGACACGGCAAATTGTCATCCCAACTAGATCCATAATCTAGCGCATGACTCTCAACATGTCTTCCGTAATCGACTCTCTTGGTCCGGTCCATCCGCTCAGGTGGAAAGCGGCATCAACTCCAACTGGTACCCAAAGTCCGTGTAATTGATGCCAAACTTTGAAGTAAATCATGCTCCTCTATCTCGACACGATGCTCCTCGAACTCCATGCAAACATACGATCCTCGACATATATAACTTGGCCAACTTGGCACCGGTATAAGTTGTTTTCATTGGGATGAAGTGAGCTACTTTGGTCAAACGACCCACAACTACCCATATTGAATCATATCCCGCCTTGGTTCTCGTAATCCGCATAAAGTCCATACCAAGTTTGTCCCACTTCCATTTGTGTATTGGCATAGGTCAGAATACCCCGCCGCTTCGATGTTCGCTTCACCGACATACATCACATACGACTACATACTGCAATATCCTTCTTCATACCACCACCGAAACTCCTTCAAATCCAAATACATCTTGGTGTTTCCGTGAATCGAGTATGGTGAGTCATGGGCCTCAAGTATTAACTTCCCGATCTCCAATTGTTGGGCACGAATTCGTCCTCAAACCACAAGGTATCGTGGCTCATCCTCGCGAAAACCTTTGGCTTTACCTTCGCCCATCTTCTCTTATCTCAGCAATCTCTTTGTCCTCCTTCCCAGCTTCTCGAATCTTGTCCAACAATGTCGATCGAACCTCCGTGGTTGCAATGAAACCTCTTGGAACAATTTCCAACCAAGTTCCATGATCTCCTCACTAACTCCTTTGCAACTTTACTTTCAAGGATATTAGCATAACTCTTCCGCTCAAAGCTCCGCCACGCTGGCCTTTCTCGGATGATAGTGTAGCTTCATATCGTAATCCTTTATAAGTTCCAGCCATCTCCTCCGCTCCCGAGGTTCAACTCCTTCGTGTGAAATGTACTTCAAACTCTTATGATCCGCGTACACATCACAACGGTTTCCAATGAGATAATGTCTCCGTCTTTAATGAATGCACTACGGCCGCTAACTCCAAATCATGCGTGGCATAGTTCAACTCATGAGGCTTCAGCTTGTCATGAGGCATAATGAAACAACCTTCCTTTCCTCCGATAAGTACACATCCAAGTCCCAAGCGTGAGGCGCCACAATACACTTGAAACTCCTTATGTATATCCGCAATGTCAAGATCGGGTTGTAGTCAACCGCTTTTCAACTCCTGAAAACTGGCCTCGCAATCTTCTCTCCATTTAAACTTAGTATCCTTCTTTAGCAATTCAGTCATTGGCTTAGCAATCTTGGAAAAATTTCAATGAATCTCCGATAATATCCTCCCGGCCCAAGGAAATCGCGAATCTCGCCAACCTGGTGGGTGCCAACCATTCAAGGATCGATCGAACTCATCGATCTACTACTATACCTCTCCGATATAACATGCCCAAGAAATCCAACTTGCTTCAACCAAAACTCGTGACTTGCTGAATTTGGCGATAACTCGGTGTTCCTCGAAGCCGAGAACCAAACGCAAGTGTTCATGTGTTCTCTTTGTTCTTCGAGTATACCATAATATCATCAATAAACACCACAACAAACTTGTCCAAATACTCCATGGACACCTTGTTCATCATACTCATGAAATAGGCAGGGCGTTAGTCATCCAAATGACATGACCAGATACTCATATAATCCATACCGTGGTAAACGCTATCTTGGGTATATCCTTCTTCGGATCTTCAATCGATGGTATCCTCGATCAGATCAATCTTCAACACATTAGCTCCTTGCAACCGATCAAACAGATCATTAATCATCGGTAAGGATACTTGTTCTTTATCGCACTTCATTCGTAGAGCTCAAGAATCAACAACCATCCTTAGGATTTATCCTTCTTCTCCACCTAAAGTACCGCCCTTAAGGTGATGAACTTCTATGGATGTAACCTTTCCAATAACTCCTTGATCTGCTTTTGATTTCCTCCATCATTTGGCATCCGATAGGGTCTCTTGGATATTGGCCTTGTACCGCAATAGCTCTATCAGAACTCGATGTTCTATCCGCGGCATGCCCGTAACTCTTCCGGGAAACATCCGAAAATCTTTTACTACGTGTACTTCCTCCGCATAACCCCGTGAGGGTGTTCACTTGGCTCCTAGGCACATGCCTAGACACATACTTAATCCTTTTCTCCGGTGGTAAGATAAATTGACTTGCTAGCACGTCAATACTTCCTCCATACTTTGACATCCAGTCCATACCTAATATCACATCCAACTTGTGACTCCAAGATGATTAGGTCGCATTTTAAAAACATGCCAATGATTAGGGGTATCCGGTGCACCATCCGCTAGCTATGTACTCTACCCAAAGTAGCTCACTAAAAGAGGGTCCTAAGGGTTTGGGTTGGTAACTTAAACTTTTCCACAAATCCCTTGATATGTATGAATGTGATGCAACAAAGATCGAAAAGAACAAGAGCGGTAAATGACCGAACCAAAATCTTACCTATCAAGGTCTGCCGCTCTTCGACTTCCTCCATGTTAACGTGGTTCACTTGTCCTTTGTTGAATGGATTGGGCTTCTTCCTAGCGCTCCCATTTCGCTTCCATTCTTCCTTCAGGCAGTCGTTGGCATAGTGCCCTGCCTTCCCGCACTTTAAAGCAAATAACTTGGCTTAAGTCCCTTTGGCGGTGTAGATGGGTTAGAGCGATTTCGATTATTGTTGACTCCATTCCCATTCCCGTTCTTCGCACCATTTTGATTATGAGATCCTCCAGTATGGTTATGAACTCCATGGTTATGAACAAGTCCTCCCGAGTTCAGGTTGCGAGGCTTCCGTGAGCTCCTTGTACTTCCCTTGTCCATACTTCCTCTTACGGCTCTCAATTTGTCGCGCTCCTTCAATCATTAGGCCTTATCTACCAACTCCGGTAGTTGTTGAAAGTTGCCACCATCAACCCATACTCATCTCATCATTCAGCCATTCCATAAACTTCTCCTACTTCGCGCATCTCGTGGGCCACATCATCGTGGGCATAGTGATAACTTGCTCACAGATGGGTCTCTCTCGCGTAAGTTGCTAAACTCACGCTTTTCATCTGCATGGCTCCAGCTGAGACATGGGCCATGAAAAGCTTGTTGAACTGGTCCCAAGTGAAATTGGCTATAGGAAAAGTAGCTGCGGTAATTCTCCCACCATGCGGCTGCTGGTCCGTCCAATTGATGTGCGGCAAAGCGCACCTTCTCAAGATCCGTGCATCCCGTGGTGGTTAACTCCTTCCAATATGGCGAGCCAATCATCGCAACTATTGCTCGGTGCTACTGGAAAACACCGCGGTTGTAACCTCAAAAACGGGCTAAATTGTCCACGCGCGGCGGTTGTTGTTGTTGTTGTTGTTGTTGGCATTGCCCTCGTTCGAATTAGCAATTGCATCAAGGCATTCTCGCCGCGGATCAACTCGGTGAGCTCCGTGGGAAACAAAACCGGGTCACGCTCGAGGCATCTGTGGGTTTAGATGGAAGAGATTAGAATAGAAAGAGGTCTAGTGAGAAAACACTACCCATATGCACATGAGGCAAACACAACCATTCATTCACCAATCAAGCAAGGGCATACAAACGTTCTAGGACTATCACAAAGTGCTCAACTACTACTAGTTACATGGGGAATACTACTATTATATGGTGGTCATCTAGAAATGTTGATCGGTGGAAGACTCCATGATGTCTCCGCCCAAATTGTTTTCATAGTCATCATCACTTGGATCGGAATCGTGTCGTCGATGATGATTTAGTTGTCCGGACAAGTGGGATCTTCTTCCGCTTTTCCGTGCGATCCTCCCATGAAGACCGATCTTCTTGACTAGGTCGTCATTCTTCTCCAAGAGTGTCTTGATTTCCTCCTCATATCCATCGCTAAACTTGAGTTCTTCCTCCGATGATCCTAGTTTTCGCCTTCTTCATCTCCATCATCACAAGACATCTGGTTCTCCGACGCCGAATGTGCTGGTTTAGCTCCGGATGTAAGTGCAATGGATCTATCCTTCTTGGTGCTGATTACTTCCCATTGCTCGGCGCCTACATATTTGATATATGGTGTCTTTAAGCTCCCGTTGTAGACTTCTCCAATGCGCCCCATGGTAATGTGAGCTGCCATACTTTGCCAAGACCTGGTGGGTGCTTCAAAGAAAACTCGTGGGCTTGAAGTTGGCGAATGTCCTTCCGGAACTTGTACTTGAATCATCCAGCCTTCTTCGTGTAAAGTGGCGCTGTACCCGTGAAGCCTGGTATTCCAATGTTCAAGTACCTAGTGACTTCCTTCGAGTGGCGCCTAAAAGGTGTGTCTTCATCCGCCAGTAAACTTGTTCTTCATCTCCGCCATCCTAAAGAGGAAAAATGGAGAGGAGTCGAAATGAGTAGAGAACAGTGACCTATGGTTTATCTTAGTGGTCGTGGTCCACACTCAACGTGCTCGATACCATCTTGTAGCGATTCGACCTCAGATGGTCAAGTCTCGTGTTTCAAAGGTCATCCTCGGATCAGTAATGCCGACAAACACAAGACAAGGATTTGTAATAAGAGTAGAAATCACACACTTATTACATCGAATGTCTCAAAAGAGAACTTATTACAATAATATGGCTTAAGGCCATCTAATATAATAAAGGAAGGCTTGGAAGATAAAGTGAGTCCATCAACTCCAACGGCATATTGAGCTGCACGGCAACGACCCATCGAACCTTACTCCTCTCAAAATTCTCAACATAATACGCTGCAGCCCGATAACGGGTCAGACATGGAATATGCCGCAATGTAACACAATAGAGCAATAACGAATAATGCTACCACTACATGCATATTTGGCTGGTGGAAAGCTCTCACGGTTAAAGTTTTTAAAAGCCAATTTTTTCTACAACAAAGGAATAAATTTTAATTTAACTATCATGGTGGTTGAAACATCATTGAGAAGGTATAACCCCAACTCAATCCCAATTAAGGTATTAACACCCAAAGCAATATTAGTTAAGTGATGAGATACATGTGAATACTCAAGTACTAGATACTTAATTGTCCATAACCGGGACACACTAACCATGATTAGATTGTACACTGCAGAGGTTTCATGACTTTTCCCCACAAGACTCGATCACCTCCGCTGATTTCTCGCACTATGCAGGTGTTTGAGAAACGGATGACCGAGACATCTTTAGAAACATTAACTCTACTCCCGTAGATCATACCAAACCTACAAAACCCACTACCCGCTGATCTACCTCTTCAAGAGCTTCACGAACTTACTCAACTATGCTAGAGCCCATAATAGCTTGTGGCTGCACACAAGTTTCTAGCATGAATAATCTCGGCCCCATTGAGCCCGGTGGTCCATAGGAAGATCACACGGGTACCCGGGATTTCCAAAAAAAGACAACACTGGTTCCCCAGTGCCTCAATCCACCCATGTGTATTTGTTGCCACCTTAAGTTGAACCATGATTAAAAATCTCACATCTGTCATGGAATACACTCAAACCCAATCCACGCCACGAGCATAGCATAGCAATATAGGCAAACGTAGAAGTAACTCCCAACGGTTTGATAATAACAGGCAATAGGTTCCTACCATCATCTACTTCCCAACCCACAAATTAATGACATCCTAACCATGCAATGTTTGAGGGTTGAAAAATGCACAAAACTGGGTATGAAAAGAGTATGATCAAAGTGTTACTTGCCTTGCCGACGATCCGTGAATCCTAGAGACTCAGAGTAACACGTCAGACCGGGAATTCTATCGCAAGCAAACAATACATACATAAGCAACAAGGAAAGATGCACAAGCAAAACTCAACTTAAAGAGGTTGACAGAAAGTTCAAATTAAGAACTCCGTTCAAAAAAGAATCAAACCAAACGACAACAAAACTCAAACGCGAAAGAAACAATCCGCTTACTAATCTGAATTAGGGTCAAATTTATAGAGACAAAACTTGTTTGATTTGGCTATTCGAAAGAGGGTTTTGAGATGACTCCAGCGCTTGAATTGCCTCGATCCGATAAACGAGCGTAAAAGTTAAACTAGAACTAACATCGGATCAAATCGCGATTCAAAAATCACGGAATAAATCCACCAAAAGAAAACGATGAACGGCTTAACGAACGAATGTTCGTTAGCAGAAACTAAACGACGAACACGTCAAGAACGAATGAACGAGCGAACGCTACAAATAAACCGGAGAATAATACCGATCTATAAAAAACTAAATTAGGGTTTTTCAAAACCAAGGGGTTTGCTTTAAAAAACCATGGTGGGCTACCCATGAGGTCGTCTGGCAGGCAGCGCATCCGGAGGCGGTGGGGACAAGGGAGCCTGGCGAGGGCGCGGGTGGCGCGGAGGCGGCGACGGTGACTCGGCCATGGCGGCGACGACTCGGGCTCGGGCTGGGCTCGGGAAGGGCGCGGTGGGCGGGCTAGAGGGGGGGGTGGCGGGCGATAAAGGGGCGGGCGGCGACTTGGAGGAGGGGCAGGCATGGAAGGGGCGGGCAGAGGTGGTGGCGGCGGGCGGCCGGGCCTAGGCCCGGGCCGCTGGTCTCTTTTTTAAAACGCTCCACCAAACTTAGAAAATCCTAGAAAAATAAATAAAATCTAAAAATTCCAAAACAAGTTTTCTCCGCCTAAATGAAATATTTAGAACAAGATGAACTTTTCTTCCCTAAAATGCAATTTTAAAACATGCAATTTTTGGGCAAATAAAATCAAATAAAACCAAATAATGATTTTAACATTTTTCCTCCGATATTTCATTTATTTTGGAGAAGTCATATTATTCTCTCATTTATTATTTTAAAATGAAATATTTTTTGAGAGAAAATAATAAAATCAAAATCCTTGTCTTCATTATTTGATAAAATTCAAATATGATAATCTAAAAATCCCCAACTTCTCCGAGGGTCCTTGAGTGCTTAGGATTTCGAGGATTCCAAACGAAAATGCAATAAAATATGATATGCATGGATGACTATGTATAACATTCCAAATTGAAAATTTGGGATGTTAAACTAGGTGTGTGTCATTCACGAAAACCAAATAATCCAAAACACGAAGGTGGGTGCATTAACTTCACCTCGCTTGTTTCTGACATATCAACCAATAAGAGATGAGGGTGTGCATGCTTTAATGACCTCATGATTATGAAACATGGCATGCAAAGGGTTAGTTCATTGCATGCAATACTATTTAATTAGCAAATAAACATTAATGTCTCTCGCTTTCCCTCCTCCTTGGTCACGTGCACAGCCTAAGATGACTTACTCACCTAGACTGAGGGAGTATCAACATTCACAATGTCAAACCAATATTTTTACACTCATTATAAAACGAGTTCTTATACTCATTATAATCAGTATTGTAGATATTGATATTTTTAGTATAAATTTGGTCGGGATTTCATTGATGCCTCACAAAGCGTGGAGGAACCGAGCTTAGGGCTTGCATTACCGGTCTCTACATAGGTATTTCTTCATAATCCTGTAATTTTAGAGACCTGATTGCGCTTTTGTGGTAGCGCTCTTGCATCGGGGACTATGACAGTTCCATATGCGTGACCAAGATGAAAGCGTTGAGCATCTCAAGTTGATCAACAATCTTCAATTGTCAAAGATTAGCCGCTCGCCAATAAGGTGGCATAACTTAATCGCTAAGTATAGCAATAGATTAGATGGTATTCTTGTAAATAACGCATCACCGTGTGGTGAATATTGTATCGAACGAGTGTACTAGTGTGGCTGGTTAATTAATATAAGGTGGTGTTCAAAAAATGTATATATTTGGTCAAACACTTTGCAAACTGTTGACGGGAGTAAAAGGACCAGAGGGAGTATCATGCATGCGGAGGAAAAAAATTGCTCATTTATAGCCGGTCAAGTCTCAAAGGGCGACTGCCATGAGGGAGGCGGAAGGTCGGGAGGCGCGACGGTTGATAGAATTAATGAAGTTACATCCACGCCGCATGGCGTATAACAGTGTAGTTATACCGCCAAAGCCTACGATATGGGTTTAGTAGACATGACATCTAGTGGGTCCCGATAGTTCTCGAGAACTCTTTGGGGCATGCAGCCATTTGTCCACGTGCAAGCCAAAGAACCCCACACCGCTCGCACGCCTCTACTCGCCCTCGCCTTTACCTCACAACAGCCAAGTCGCCCCGCCCTTTCACATTAGTTCTTCCCCGTTTTTATGGGTACAACAGCTTAAACTTCTCCTAACCCTCCTCCAAAATCCATGGCCTCCCAAATCTCCATGGTCGCCTGAGTACCATGTTAGAGCCATCATCCGGATCGCTCATCGCCATCTACACACGTGGATCTCGATGGTGAAAGCATGGCTTGCTCGCCCTACGCATGTTCAACAGCTCAACGGATGAGTGGGTCGCTAGATGTTGAGTACACCACATCCCGGGATGAGAGAAGGATCTAAAGGACGAGAGGAAGAAGCCCGCCGTGATCCGTGTTTTGCATATAACGCTTGCTTGGTCTACCACATATGCCATGCCGACGCTTGAGTGCCAGGATTTTAAGAACTTCCTCAAGGACAAAAGAGTGAAATTCATCGAGGCTTTAAGAACGACAGAGATGTCCTGGCCGGATAGGTCTCTTGTAGGCCAGCCCTTCGATCTCCGAAGGCAAGCCTGGTGTCCTCCTCTCAACCTTCAATGTGACCCGCAGCAGCCATGATTGATCTTCAGACGCTAAACTCAAGAAACCTCATCACGAAGTTTCATCATGCATGGAGTCAAGACATTAGATGAAGATCACATCCTGACGAGCAATGGATGCCTAACCTTTGTTTAAATATCTACATGGGTTGGATGAAGAAGCGAGCCCAAGGTCCGGTTCAGCAAAGAAGGCCGGGAGAGGAAGAGGAAGAGGGACGAGGACAAGTCGAGGACGTGGACTGACCGAGTAGGTGCCAGGCTGCCTCATGCCGGTTCTACCGCAGGTCAAGCGGACTAGTTGCTTAGTTTATTTTCAAGGGTGTTGTGCGAGGCCCCAGCAGAACTATGTTTATGTTCTTCTCGTTATTTGAACTCTTTAGTACGAGAGTAGTACTAGTACTATGTCTTACTATGTTCTTCTTGCAGTTGGTACTATCGTCAGATTTCGTTCCTACGACTTAATAAGCTCGATTAGTAGTATATTTTGGGTCACGATTTGTGAAAGAAGTTCGACGGAGGAAGGAAGAAGACGAAGAGGTGGAAGAAGCCCTTCTAGCCATCCATGTTGCATCAAACGGCTCACATGAGTCGATCGACCCAAATTGCTCCTTCCGATTGCGGATCCACGGGAATTCAAGGTCTCAAGGTAGATTCCGGCCCGCACCGGTTTATGGGCTCAACGCCCATCGCTTCAGACAGCCACCATGCCGCCTCCGCTGGCGGAGACGATAATGACACGCTTAGTTCCTCCATGCCGGCGGTGAGCACGCGCCGCCTCCTCTTCGATGCTGCGGCATAGACGCTCCCACCACCGCTCGCGGTCATGCGCGGCGGCATGGCAAGGAGGGACGCAGACGACGGAGCGGGCGAGCCTTCCTTCATGGCGGATGAGGCGACACGGCGGTGATGGGCGGAAATTGTTGGCGAGAGCGGCGCCGCATGCGCAACGCCGGCGGCGATATTGATGATCCGATGGGAGCTTACTTTAGTTTTATATAAGGTTGTTCAACTTAAAAGAAAGGGTTGCTATGTCACATCTAGATGTGAGATATTATTCACATCTAACTCCTCACCCTTAAAATCCATGGGAGACTTTAAAAAAATCATGGGTGAGTGAGGGAAGATTTAGAAAAACAAGGTGAGTGAGTTAGATGAGATAATATTTCACATCTAGATGTGAAATAGCAAACCCTTAAAAGAAAAACCGTACTGCATAACGTAAACATTAGACTTAGGCAGCCTTTATTAAAAAAAATTAAGTTAGTACCACAACCACGATACGGAATCCTGTGAGGCGGAATCTGGTCCGCTGTCGATCGAATGGTGGCCACCGTGTCGCCCAAGGACATCCACCGAACCTTTTGTGTGTGTGAAAACAACTCAATATTCTCAAGTTTTTTTCCGGGAAAGTTCTTGACGCTGCAATATTTCCATATATTTGAATTAGGTCCAGTTTGTGTTTATTTGGATTTGGACGTTTAGGTGGCCTAGTTTTTTAATACTTATTTTTGGTGTGTGACGAGGATCGCCGCGACAACCGAGGCGGAGCACCATCTCGGCATCGCCGAGATGGACGAAGCCATGGCGCCGGGCGCCAACACTTCCCGCAGGACATCATCAAAACGCGCGAAGTTCTACGCGCAGCGAGGGCGGAGAGGGATAAGAGGAGCGGAGCGAGCCTATCGCGAGGACAAGCGTAGGCGAAAAGCGGACACTCAATTCAACATGAGGCTAGGAGCAGCGCAGCTCGAATCCCAACGATCGGTATCTTCACTATAGTCAGTCGGAGGAGGACATCACCGAGGAGGAGTGACGACGAGGAGTAGTTGAATTATCTTTTATCTATCTATGTTGAGAACTATCCTCTAATCTCTAGTATCTACTTCTATCTCAAAGATCAAAACACTTTTTTAAAGCACCGTTGCTATGACATTCTGTTGGAGATGCTCTAACATGGCGCATTTAGTGTTTTAATGTTGCCCACAAGATGCGTAGTATTACTAGTATTTTTCTTGGCATGTTGAGATTTTAAAACCACGAAAGTGTGAACATGCAGAGGAGCAATGAAGACCAAACACGGATATTCGACATCTTCAAGGAGCGGTGTTAAAGAGGAGCTGCACCGAACTCTATAAACGAGCTTGCGTAATACCCTTCAATTACTTTCGCTTAGCCTCGTGTTCTTCGATGTATATGTTGTAGATTCTGCTTCTTAAGCGTGGTGTTCTTCATGTGTAATAAGAAGAGTCTTAATCGCCCTAATGCTTTCGCTTTTAACTTGATGTAGGAAGTGGGTGTTCTCACCTTGTAGTCTTTTTTATATTTCTTTCCTTTGAATTCACTCTCCGAAGTTCTGCTTATCCGCTTCTACTAAATGGATCTAGGTTTCTCGAGTATTGATCAAAAAGAAGTAACTTCATGTCGTGGATGCGCTCACAAGAGGGAAGTATGGTCAACCTCGAGATCATGTTTCCAAAATGAGGCTGGATTACACACAAGGTGCCGCCCCTAATGATGCTGGATTAGACACAAGGTGCAAATTCGTGATGATGCTGGATTACACACACAAGCCGTGGAGTCGTCACCACGTGTCCTCGCATTAGTAAAGGCTGAAAGAAAGCATGCATCAGCCCTTGAGAATGTAGCTGAGTTCCTAAAGAAGCAAAGAGCAATTAGATGATCTCTTCACCCAAGCCAAAGAAGAGATGGAAGAAGCCAGAAATAAGCTAGCAGAGGCAGAGCAGGCTAGGCGCCTCCTGCTATCTAAAACTGTTGTCAATACAAAATTTCCTTCATAATAGCTAGGATCAAATGTCCAACAAGATGCCTATTGTGATGTCAGGCATCTACCGATGTGGCACAAATGTGGGTCATGTAATAACAGCAATTACTTTCCAAACAATAATGTATGAAGCATTGGACATGGTATAGTTCACGCTGCAAGTCCGACATTCCAAGTTCAACTTCCACATCAAACTCATGTTCACAGATATCCCACATTCATACATAATGTCCACAACCATGATTCACTTCAAAGCCAAAAAAATGTGAGGAGAGTTATAATAAAGAAAACCTCTACTAGTTCCTCGCTACCAAAGGCGTAGCACAACAAGTCAAGACCATGAGTATATTTTAGTCATGTTTTCTGTTCTAAATGCCTGCTGCTCGCTGGAAGGACGCTGCCGCACACGCGCTGGATTGAATGAAGGCAAGTGGGCAGTCTTGTTGCACGCGCGAAGAGGCGCTGTAGCTGGCCTGCAGCGAAAGGCGGCCCCTTGGTCGGGCGCCACGGTTCAATGCCTGCGCTTATGAGAGGTCAAGGTCAAATGGCAATCACCCCTCCAAATTTTTGTATGGGTATAACAAAATCTGCTTCCATTCACATTTTACAAGTAAAATTCATGGACAAACTTTGACCCAAAGTACGATGGGACTAGTAAACCAGAATGGAGGTAGTAGTTTTTAATCAAAGAAGGGTTTCCTTCCGACATTAAAACCAGCATCTAAATCTAAACCATAGTATTTGCCCTAGAACTACTAAGGTTCAACATCTCGCAACATAAACCCATACAACCATATGCCAAGGAGGTACGTAGTACTATGAATTCCATTTTCGCCCATACCAATCGCTCTCAAAAACTACTTACTACTTATAACGTGCCATTGAAAATCGGAACTCTTAACCCCGCTAAGAAAATGATATTTTAAACGGCTACTGGGACTGGTGGTAATCAAGTAGCCACCGCCGCCCAAGTCGCTCTCACATGTGGTCCCGACCATCAACTCCTACAAGGTGCTCCACCACGACTGCACTCCAAATGCAGCAATGGCGCCTAGGGTTTTAGGTTTATTTGTTAATGTCGCTTTACATAACACTCATGTGTAAGTAGTCAATGAGAGGTCAATGCATGCGTATGCCTCTTCTCTTCAGATATGTACTCCACCGCTTGTCCTGTGTCCAAAAATTATAATAACTACTAGCAATGTGCCAATGCGCTACATACGATCAAAGTAGATTAATACATATTCACCGATTTGATAGAAAAAAGTCTAGTTTTGAACATGATCACTAAAAATATGTTATGTTTCACTCAAAATATATTCCTTTGAGGTTTTGATGAGATAAGGAGGAATGTTGTTGGTTTCAAGATTCGAGAAGTGGTATATGTCTAATTTCTACTTTATTAGTAAGATGTTGCTGTGCGTTGCAATGAACATCAAGATTCTTGGGAGAAAAGGATGAACGAGGAAGGCCTTATTCGCAAATGTGGTGAAGAGTGCGGAATTGTTATATTTCTTCCTATCCTCGATATAAATCGATCTATTTGTTATTAGATGGCAGTTTCACCATCATCACCAACTCTATTTTTTATCCCTACTCTTATAAAAAGCATTGTCGGTGATAATCGTGCCTGCCATCCAGTAATATAGGTCATTCCAATCTATTTGACGGATAGGAAGGAAACTATGGCAATTTTGCAAAAGATACCCACACCCCTCTCCACATTTGCAAATAAGGCCTTCCTCGCTCATCCTTTTCCCCACAAGATAAACTACTGCATAAATGCATCTTGATGTTCTGATGTAACGCATGGGCATCTTAAGTTGTTGCAAAAGGCCCATGTGTGTGAGAGAGAGAGTGGAGGAGGGCGGAGTGCATGTGTGACAAAGACACAAGTAGTGTAAAGGATAGGTATCAGCTAAAATGAGGCAATAGTGTGTGTGAGCACGATCGAGAGGGCGGTCTCAAGAAGGGAAGAAAAGCTACATAGATACAAGGAGCGAGAGACATGTATGCGATGGTGGAAGCACGAGTAAAAGGGTGTATAAACCTATCTAGAGGCTAGCCAATACAATGTTTGTGAGAGAAATACGAGTCAAAAGCGAAAGCTAGAGTTTTGTGTGTGTGAGAGAGAGAGGTAGTCGGGAAGGGAGTGGAAGCAGGAGTTGTGTGTATGTGTCTGAGAGAGAGAGAGAGAGAGGAGACGGTAGTCGGGGTTGTCTCGATCGTAAACAAATGAATAATGCCAGTTTGGGATGGAGATTTAAAAGGAGACCGCAACAAATGTTGTGTCTAAGGTGAGAGAGAGAGAGAGAGAGAGAGAGAGAGAGAGAGAGTAATTTTAGTGGTATGAGTCATATGTAGACACATAGGTGTGTGAGAGAAAGACAAAGTGAAAGACGCAGTGGAGACTGGTGTGGCAAAGAAAAGAAAGCTTAGGTACCGAGTGATACCGTAGAACAGAGACGTGAGAGATAATGAAACCGTGTAATGTATAATGATAGGGAGAGTGTGACACTTCTCAAGGGAGACGCCGAGACCATGTTTGCAGGATAGGAGAAACATGAAGTGAGCGTAAGGGTGAGCTGGATAAAAGAGAGTGATAGCTACCAAGGAGCATGCATGCGGGAGAGATGGGCGAAAGGAGTGAAGAAAAAGGATTCAAATATTTGAATTCGAGATGATGATACATGTAATCTATACTGAACCAAAATTGATCGATCAAACATGCATACCATATGAATTCACGCACATCTATGTTATTTAATATGTAGATATTACTGATCCATACATTTTAGTAGAACATAATTTGTTAATTTTTTCAATTCAACCTTAGGATTTCGATTTTGTAATGTAAATCATATATGAGAGAATTCTTTGTTGTGCTTTTGAAAGTATATATTAAAAAATGATGTATATAGAATGTAATTCCAATTGAAAATGGATCCTCACCAAAAATAGTAGAATACAAACGGGATTCGATTGAGTTGGCACGGTAAACGCAGCACTGTGCAAAATTTGAACAAAGGAAAGTCGCAGAATCTCTACCAAACCAAAATCTGCGAGATGGAAATCACTACTGCCTATCCCCTGCCACGCAAAGCCTATCTCGCTGGATTTCTATAGGTTTTGATAGGGTAGGTTTGTAATTTCACCCAAACGTGACGTAACCGCCTCACCCGGATTCATACACGGTGGGCGCTAAAACATGCAGTGCCCGGCTGAAATCGACTCCTCCCCGATTCATATTCATACACTGCGCCTAAAAACAAACTCTCCTCGGCAAATATTCGTGTATGCGATTACCGGCCCTATCCCCAACCGACTAATGTTGTTGTGATGTAGTAGAAATTTGAATGGGGCTAAGTTTGTAAATTTCTATTTGAGACAAGCGCCTCTGAATACATGGTTCCCTTCCTCTACCTCCCTTTTCCCCATTCGATCTGTGGGCGCCAAAACACCCTCTCTCCACTCCTCCTCCGTCTGCCCCATCCACCACCGCCCTCCACCATGTCGGAGCGATACCCCGACGCCATCCATTACAAGAGATCGACCTTTCATCCACGCTTCGACCAGGATCTTGCATCCGCTCTTCTCTTCATCCCCTCGCCCGCCCACCTTGCCGACGCCGCTTCCTAATTATCTCGCCCACCGCGCCGCCGCCACACCGCTCACCTCCTAGATCTACTTCCACGCCACGACAGCCATCGCCATCAAGCAGAATCACAAATTCTCAGCAGATACAAGACACGGCGCAAGCACTGTGAGGCGTACTTTTCATATCCGCCTCAACTTATTTATCGCAGCAAGAAAATAGATCGCCACCTGCTAATCCGATTTCTTGTCTTGCTGCGGTTGCCTTTGTCCGGTTTGCACCTTCGATCCGCAATGGCACGCCAACACTATACTCCCAATGCTTATGGTTTTCCCTTTATATTCCACACTAGTTAAATCATAGTAGACTAAATTTCAAAATTGGGTCAACATTTTTCAGAGCTCGCCGGAGTTGGCCGCAGCGATCCAAGGGGCTTGGGTGGTTGTGGGCCTCGCCAAACTAAGAAAACTCACGGGTGGGGTGGGGTATGAGGAACACATGGGGGTGTGGTCCGCTGCCTGCAAGGTGTTCTGTAGAGGGAAGAATTAGAGACGAGGAAGAAGAAGGGTTAGAGACGAGGATCTTCATCCAACCGCCTAAAATGGTCGAGAGACGCTGGGAGTTGCATTCTAATGCGCCTCGTTCATCAGGTGGGCACCGCAAGAACCAACATTTTATTATCCAAAATCTGATTGCTCTTCTTACCATGTTCCTCTTCCGTTTTTCTTAATATGTATCGTCGTTTTAATACAAGTCTTTGTATAGATTCCACCATGGACTACATATGGAGCAAAATGAGTGAATCTACACTCTAAAATGTATCTCGATACATCTCGTATGTGATCCATAGTGGAAATCTCTACCAAGACTTATATTTTGAATGGAGGAGTATGCTAGTAGTACAATATGTTCCTTGTAATCAAGATGAGCAGGACATTTGCAGGTAGAGGTCTATACGGTCGGTTGTGATGGACACTTTGAGCCTCTTTGATTCGAGGATTCAAACATAGGAATAGGATTTGTAGTGGCCTGCCCACTTGAATCCTATAAGAATAGCAAGGAAATGCGCCGAGCTGTGTCGCTTTGAGAGTTACACGATATTAACAGACCGCACCTTCACTTGAAGAGAGCTGGTACCGAAGTTTCTAGCTGCATCGCAATACTAAGACATATATTCCAAGAAGTTCCACTTTGCTGATTTTACTCGATGCTTAAGGTCTTCCCGTGATATCTACACTATGATCTCGTGGTAGCTGCTTTGTGTCGCACTAGCAGCAGTCCACTTGAAGCTAAACATCGCAATGACTTACAAAATTGGCACCAAGGCATTGAGTGCCATTCTGGATGCAATGAAACTCATACGCCCCCAATTGCTGACTCTTGTTCGAATATGATCCTAATGACTATTCTAACCTCGAGGAGTCAAAGGTGTATGGCATGTCCTGTTCACCCATTAAGTGCCTGTTCTAATTTGGCAATGTTTTATTGATTGTGGGTATCTTGCATATGTTGTCTTGCATCTCTTCTACTTTGTTGCATCGCCATCCTTAGTTTACTCATATATATGTCGAGATGCCATGCCCATCCATTATCAATACATATTCCATCTGTCATACCATGTTTTTTCACTCAAATGTTGTTCGTGGTGCATCGACATCAAAAGGAAGAGGGTGATTGCCGAACTGAAGGAGCACCAAAGAAAGTCCTTGAAAACATGGTGGTGCCGAGAAATCAGACAGCACTCACTTATATTGGCTGTACAACCAATGACACAAACGTAGGGCCGACTCAAAGCAGACTGTACCCATACTTCACCGCCACACCACTAGCCCCACCACATAGGACCTGCACTTAAAAGGTGTACCAATTTCATTTGTTATAGCACCACTGTATCCACGTAAAAATCCCACTCAAAGAAAAAGTACAAAGAAGTCCACCGGTCAAGACCTATCGCAACTGCAGAGACGGCCAATTCATGCAGATTGGAACCCCATTCCATTTATTCCCAGTTTAAAAGACAATGCTTTCAGTGTTGTTAGGGACTACATGCATATTCCCATCATGGGAAGATTATTGTGAAGACAAACACCATTTTCACATCTTCCGTCCAACTTACGCGGTAAGTGCTATTATTCATGGTTATTTTTCCTGTTTTCATTGATTGAACACATCAATGATTTAAATTACATTGTTGTAACTAGGCGAGGGTCAATCGATAGTCATGACGAGCAAAGCTTGCTTGTGCTTTTCATGGAAGCATTGCAGCAAGATCGTGTTACCCGAGGAAATCACACTTTGGTGGCAAGTCTATAAAAATTTCTCGTGAAGTCTCGTGAGCTAAATTTAGAAGACATTGAATGGAAAACCTTGTTATAATCGGTCTGCCCTGTGATGAGGTACCGTATATGAAATCACATGACAATTTGAACTTCTACTTTTCCGCATGTGCCTTACGGATCTTTTGTGAAATCTTCTCAAGAAGAATTCGGTTTGAAAAGAACGACAGGATATCACAAATATGCTGCCCGCTGCTTGCTCTTGTTATACTGTTGTCCTCAATCATTGTACTTGCATACATAACTGATCCATTATGTGACAGCAGTATTTATGATAGCTTGCTTATCAATTGTTCGCCCAAATTATCCGATCAGATGAATGGTTACATTAGTGTAGAATATATCCAATGCCAATGTTTTTTAGCTCCGATTGTTCTTGTAAGTACATGTTGTCCTTTATCAAAGGTACTTATAATGATGTAGTTGTTCGTACCATCACCGCAGCTTATTTTCCTTTGCCTCCATTTTCTACACATCGATCTATATTTACTCTACCATAAGGTTGGTATCTAAGAAGTTTAGCTGTGCATTGCTCTTGGTTGTACCTTTTGTCAGACGCTGCACTTACATTTATAGCTACTTGCTTATGTAGCATCACTTCATCTTATCTTAAATATTCTCCATTTTTCGTATATTATCACATCTATATTTACTCTTAACAAAATGTAGAATAAAGGCAATGCTTTTGAAGAAGATTCGTGGTAAACTTTTGAATTGCCCCCCCATCAGATGGACAAGGCCTTTATAGAGCCTGTCTTCACCAATAATGTAAGTTTGTCCATCTCAAGCCTTCAAACTGTTGTATATATTTGGTTAGGCATGACTGCAATAACTGTTTATTTTTGTGTTTGAATCAAATTGCTTATTTAAAGTTTATTATGTAGTTCATAAACAAAAGTTTGTCCTTCCTCAATTTAAGTTTTCAGTTGTACAACCAAGTTCCTTCTTCATACCATGTAAATTAAACTATACAGAGCAAGTGATCTTCTTTTGCACCATGTATGCTTCTCGTTCTTCATCTCGTAATCCAAGGTGTGGTGAACCTACCCACTACAAAGATAATGTCATATTCGCAATGTCTTAACTATGAACAATGTCATATCATTCTACTATTATTTAAACCGCCTCTTTATTTGCCAATTTGAAATGGTATAAATTGACAAGACACTAACCATTGATACTTATGAGTTCTTGATCTGTAATCCGTGGTTGTCGTGAAGCTGCTAACTCCTTCACAATGTCATTTCCTCGCCATGTCTTGACCTGAACAATACCATATTGTGTTAATGCAATTTTAAACTGTGTCACTTTATTCACAAGAAGAAATGTTATGAATTGTCAAGACTGATACTTTTACGCAAAACCTCGTCATCCGTTCGCTTGTTTATCTTTCGAGTGAGGAAGATATAAGTGTTGAACAAGCGCAGCCTCATCATCTGCTTGCTGCTTACGCCGCAGCCCTTCGCAGGGCTAACCTTTCTTGAACTCTATTGAAGTGATGTCGGTTTTGTATATTTTTTTTTTCGGGTGTTTATTTGCAACGTGGCGCATCTTTGATGCCCAAAGGTGTAATCTAATGTCCGCTTATGCTTTATTATCATAGTGGTGAACTTTGATGCCCATTGATGTAATATGCCGTAATTTCTATTGTATAGTCTAGGTTTTTTCTTATTCACGATATGCAGTATATATATATCCTGCTCGCAAAGAACCGCCAAACCGTAAAATTACGGTACATAATCGGGCTATGCAATCACGATGTAGGTTGGGCCTAAAACGCAAGCAGCAGCTCACGGCAAGCAGAGTCTTAATGAACCCCGCCCATGATTGTGCGAATCAAATCACGGGCTTTTAACAAGCAAAATTGTCTCTTCCTTGTTTGCCCAATCGATATCGGTCATGCAAAAGCTGGATGCAAATCGGCAGTAGTTAGCCCAACTATATGACGGGCTTTTAACAACCAAATTATAGGGCCGAATGTTAAACGGGCCCTCAATGTGCCAAACTAATATCGCATCAATTACTAAGTGGCCTTTAGCAAGGGCCCAAAAGCATAGTGTCCAGCTTGTCGGGTCAATTTGATATGGGCCATAATTGAGCCCAAAGCCTCTTAAAGGGTCACTGACCGCCGTAATTTGGCCCGTAACGTAGTAGGCTTATAACGGCCGGATCTCATATGGGCCACTTTAGCCTTAACGGTGCCATTATGGATCAGATCGACATATGTACATTTGGCCCAAAACATGGCAGCCAGCATGGGCCGCCTACTAGGGTCCTCAAAATTGTGGGTTTATTAGTCAATGCCCATTAATGTCGGCGAATCATGGGTTTTAGTCGGGCCGCCCATTATGATCCGCAAGAATTTTGTGGGTTTTACCGCCACCCATTATAGCACACAAAATCTTTGTGTTTTAGTCGGTCGGCCCATTATGGCCCGCAAAATCAGAGGTTTAGCTAGGCCGCCCATTATGGTCCGCAAAATATTGTGGGGCCTTTTAGCTGGGCCAGCCATTATGGTCCGCAAAATCTTGTGGGTTTTAGCGGGCCGCCCATTATGGTCCGCAAAATCTTGTGGGTTTTAGTCGGGCCGCCCATTATGGTCTGCGAAACTCAGGGCCTTTAATTGGGCCAGCCCAATTAAACTTGTTGGGTCGCTACGGTCGACGATCATAGGCTTCTTCGTCCAATGAGTGGATGACATTCGCCCCAGCCGGTGAGCCGATGCAGTTTCTCCACCAATGATGCTTTTACACATGGAAAATCCCCATTGGTCGGGTTAATGGGTTATCGGATCCAAAACCCAACCCGATAGCTTAACGGCGTTCGCTACGGTGGATGCCACGGTCGTCACCCTGACTAAAAGCACTTGCGGACGCCGCAATTTATCGTCATGGAAGTGGACACTCGCGATGATAATTTTCGAATGTCATGGAACACTTTCTACGATAGCATGTATGACTATTTTGATTCTGTATAAATTTGTCATGGATGTACATGCATGACAAAAAACGCACCTTTTACTTGATGTTCTAGATATCAAACCATATCTATGAATGGATTACGCTAGCACATCAAGGAGAACATTAGAAGCGGAGTGCTAAATGTCTCTACGATCATCCAGATTCTGCTTCCTTAGCCTCGCTAAGGGAAGTCTCGAGAATGTGTTATCTTCTTTATGCCCCGTGATCGCCCATCACTATTCATCATGGTAGTATGTTGTGTTGCCGTGATCCTTAGCACGGATGTTGGTAAAACCTTGATGAGTATGGAAATGCTCAAGTTCCCGAGAGCACACTCACCACTAGGTTATATCCTGTGATCAATTGGGATGTGCCTCCCGCTTGCCAAGTTGTTCTATAACCATAGTTTCCTTCCGATCCGAGTATGCCATTTCTTCAACTCCGCTAAACGATCGCTCGTGAAATTGCCTCAGTGCTGGTGAAAAGAGTTCCAATGATCTATGTATCAAAAGTAATTCCTTTTTTCCACTTGAGGAATAATTCTACGAGTCACCTTCTAAGGTGCCCGCTATGGAATCATGGCAATTATTCCTTGCTACTCAAACCTTGCACCATCTTACTTGCCAGTTTACCAAATTGAACCTCGCCATCCGTTACTATCCACCTCTCGATGTATGTGTTTGAGTCTTAGCTCAAGAGTTGATCTAATGTCTCACCCATGAGTTGATCCTGAGTGCTCGATCTTCGAGGAGATCAATTCTCTGTAGAGTTTCTCCCCGTCAGCCATCATGCGGACGAAGATCTCAAAGCAAAGGCGCCAAAATCAATTGGAGCAATAAATCAACATCTTCGAGAAGGGCTATTGGATCATAAAGATCGTGTTAGCTTGTGACCCTCCGACTTCTTACTCACGACTCTAAATCTCGGACGAGATTCTTGTTTAGCAGTAGGTGAGTCGTCACATCCCTAGTTCTCGTATGCTCTAGGCTAGCCCTTCATGTGTGCATCAGGTTTAAAATTTCTAAACTTGAAATGGGGATTGCCTAAACCCTAGCATTAAGGAATTCACTAGGTTCAACCAAAATATTTCCAGAATTCCAAATGGCTTACAAAATGTTCATCATTCTTGAAAATGTCGAAATCAGAATCAGAGGTGATGCACATTTTCCATGACATATTTGGGCTCGATTAAATCATACTCTATTTTCATTTGGGCATTTAAATGCTATTAAATATTTTTAATGCTCAAATAATCATAAACTAAAATGTTTGTCGTTGGTTATATTCCAACAAGTGGCATTGTGCGCTTTCATGATTTCTGGTCTGCTTAAGTATTTTTGATAAAGCCCTAAAGATTACTGTAATAAATAGAAAAACTCAGAATGAATTAGAAAGAGAGAGAAAGGACTCACCGGGCCACCTACCCGGCTTACCTCGCAGCTCACACTGCTCGGCATCGCTGGCTCCAGCCCACCAGCCCTCCACTCGTTTTCAACCTCCCGCCAAGCAAGCAGGAGGGCGCAGGGTCAGCTGCAGCGCGCCTCACGCCTTCCACGCCACCTCCGCTTGCCGACGAGCCCTCGACGCTGGGACGATTTTCCCCGGTCGCCACGATCCCGCTGACCCCTCACTCTCACTCTCTTGAGCTCGTCTCTCTCCTCTCGCCTCTCTCCTCTCCGCCTGCCGCCGCTCACGAACCCAAGGCCACCGACCACCCTCTCCCTCGCCACGAGCCTAGAAGTCTCCGCTCCGCTTAGCCTCTTCCATCGAGATGCATGACGCCCGAGGCCCCGCTTGTCGCCACCATCGCCGTTTTCAACGACGAGCAATCAAGATCGCTTCGCCCGATTCGGGCGATCCGTAGCTTCCCAACTCGCCGCTGTCGCCGCCAGACTCGCTGTGAGCTCCGCAGAACCCTCCTTCCTCGCTTATGTAACTCTAGGTTTAGTTCGCCGCGCCGAACTCCGTCCGCCGCTGACCTAGTCGCCGCCGCGCCACAGCCATCGCCGCTATGCTCTGGGTTCGCCAACGCCTCGAGCGCTTTTCAGAGCTCAGCACCCAACTACTGCTTCCTCCCATGCTCTATGGCGTGGATTCGTCGAGTCGCGACCCTGCCCGCCGAGGTCGACGCTGGCTCAACTCCGCCACCTCGCTGCCTCCGTCGTCTTGATGCGACGAGCAAGAGCTCCTTTAGTGCCCTGGCCAGTACAAACCACCGCCAGAAGCGCAATCCCGAGCCACGCAGCCGTCTGTTTTGTCGCCGCCGGCCGAACTCCGGCGAATCCGATGTGGCAGCTGCATTAGCGCTTAACCACCGCCACCAGATCAACCACAGACGCCGACAGATGGGCCCCAAATACCACTAATTTGGTAATTAGACTAATCCATTTGGCCCACACATCAAAGTTGACTTTGTCGACGTGGGTCATTGACCGACCCACCGCCATTGACCCCGGCAGATCAGTCATCGACCAGTGGTCCCCATCGTCGTTTGACTCGACGGCGCTGACCTGCCGAGGTCGGTCAAGATGATGCAATGCTCACGCAGAATAGGTTTTTCTCGATTTATTCTTACTCAGAAATTCCAAAAATGATCTCAACTTCTAAAATTCATAGAAATTCAACCCTAACTCCAAATTAAATAATTTATATATGAAAATGATCGAAAAATCCAATCTATCCATCTGCATTCATTTTCATGCATGTTTGAACAACTTAAATCTGCTGTATAGAACAATTTGAATAAATGGCATTTGAAATGCCCGATGGAGTTTGAATTTGAACCTAGGGTTCAAACCAACTTCATTTAACCTGCCGCTAGTTGCATTAGCTCAAACCACAAAGATATTGCCATGTCATGATCATGCATCATATTGTGCATTGCATTGATTGTGCTTCTTCTTTGTTTGCGGTGCTTGTCCCTCTCAATAAGACGTGGTACCGATGATGGATCGATGACACCAATGAAGAAATATACTATCCTCGGGCGCCAAGCAAGCAAAACCCCTTGTTCATTCCGGACACAATCCCACTCTCTCGCCCCCGCCTATTTTACTCCATTAGGACAACCACGATTCATCTGCTTATTTGCTGTAGTTGAACCCTTATCCTCTCGCGATGACCCGTCATTGCCACAAGAATAGATGAAACCCACTAGCATGAGTAGGAGTTGATTGAGCCCTGATGTGCCTACTCATTCATGCTTGTTTGGCGTGCCTGCTATTGCTTAGAGTTGTAATGTATGATTCATCGGGATGAATCTGAGGTGTGAACATGTCCCACCGTTGAGAGCTAAGTGTGTGAACACGATTTGGTAAAGGTAGCGGTGAGAGGCCATGTTGGAGTACATGGTGGGTTGTCTCATTGCAGCCATCCTCGTGAACTGAGTTCGTGTTTGTGATCCATGAAACAGCTTACTACCACGCATTGGACCCAAACCAATGGACCCTCTCGACTTATTAACTGCCCTTGCCTCTCTGCCCGTGAGTTGCAACTAGTTTCGTGTTTGTAGGATATGTGTTGGAGGCCGTATGTAGGCTGACCCTAGGGTGGGCTATGATGCGGTAGATACACCGCGGCACGGTGTACCGGGCGCCCGCTTGGTGTCTCGGGAACCCTGCACACATCGCTTGGGGCTGTGAGCGAAACTCCGCCGGATCTCCTCATGATGGAACCTTAATAGGCGATAAACCTGACTAGAGACTTGTGTGGTTAGTCGTCGTGGCCGACTTCGCCAAAGCTTCCGCTTGAAGGTTGCCGAGATACACGACGGTACATGGTGGTAAGTGGCTAGAGCGCAGGTGAAGAAGCACACCGCAGGTTAACATCATCTATTCAATAGCCGTGTCCACGGTAAAGGACTTCCGGGTTGCCTATAACAGTTCATAGACAAGTGAAAGTGGATACTCTAAATGCGCAAGATAAGCGTGAGTGCTATGGATGGCGTTTCGTAGGGAAGACGGATCGGATCCATAGTGGTGTATTGATTGGTGAATATGTGGACTCGTGCGCCACCTCAAAAGTGTTACTTGGCAATGAGTTCAGATAGCTACCGAGTCAAAGCTGGCTTGCTGCAGCTTAAACTCCACCACCCCTTTGTTGATAATGATGCATATGTGGCTAGTTCTAATGTAAGTCTTGCTGGGTACATTTGTACTCACGCTTGCTTATTTCATGTTTTGCGAGAGATGTCAGCCTCGCTTAGTAGTTCCGTGGACTTCGATGTTTAGCTTGATACCTCAGCTACGATCTTGTGCCCTCGGCAGATCTCGGTAGTTAGTCGCTTCTCACCTTTTTCATTTGTAGATGTTTGTACTGCACATGTTAAGCTTCTGCATGTGCTTTGATTTGTATGTTTTGAATGTTGGGTCATGAGACCCATGTTTGTAATATCTCGCCCTCGGAGCCTAATGAATAAATACTTGAGTCGAGAGTTATGTTGTGATGCCATGTTGTATTTACACATATCGAGCATATTGTGTGTATGATTGAAATGCTTGGTATGTGTGGGATCCACAACCTAGTTGTTTATCCTTGGTAGCCTCTCTATGGGGAAATGTAGTCTTGTGCTTCCATGAGCCATAGTAGTCCGCTACAGCCCTGCTCACCGAGTCCTGCTAGCCCAGACTACCGTCCCAAACACTTGACTGGACGGCATGTGTTTCACTTCGCTCATGTGTCTGTTTTACGGGAAATGTCACGCTGTGACATCCGAGTCCTCGCTTAGCTCACATACCGGTTCCCCTGAGTCCTCCGTTAGCCCAAAGCTACAGCCCGGATTCACACGTCTAATCGACATGCTCGGTTGATTCATATATGCCCGACTTATGGGTTAGTGCCGCTTTGGGTTCACGATTAGCCATGTCGGCCCGGTTCTTCGTTATATGGATGCTAGCGACATTATCATATACGTGAGCCAAAAGGCGCAAACGGTCCCGGCCATGGTAAGGCGACAATGGGAATACCGTATGTGAGGCCGCAAAGTGATATGAGGTGTTACTGCTAGATCGATGTGACTTGGAATCGTGGTCCCGACAAGGATGAACGAGGGAAGGCCTTATGTGCAAATTTGGACAGGGTATGGGTATTGTTAGATATAATCACCGAGGGTAAACCGCCCTAAAGGGGCCGGGTTACCTCGCCCATGATCAGGGCCTCACGGAGGAGGCCCAAAGCCCAGGCGGATTAGGGTCCATTCATGTAAACCGCCTTAGTCTTGTAACTTGGGCTGTAAGATAAGAGAGAAGAGACCGAGCCGGACACTTGTATGAGCCGGATCGACTTCAGAGACCGCCAAGGCCAACCCGTATATAAGGGACGACCACGCATGGGGTTAGGGATGCATAATTCGAGGCTTAGGCGGTTGCTATTGCTCCCTAGTCGCCAAATCTCATCAATCCCATCACAACTAGACGAGGCTTTTCCTTCATCAAGGGCCAACTAGTATAACTCCCGTGTCTTTGTGTCCGCTTTAACCCTCTAAGTTAACCCGTATGATGGCCCCGCGACTAAGTCCTTTCTTTCACGAGGACATCCGCCGTGACAATTCCAATGACGTGTATCTTTCGCAAAATTCCCATTTGTTTCCTTCCTATCTATCGATATAAATCTGACGGCCTATATTGCAAGAAAAAAGTATAGAGAAAAAGTAGACAAGAAGGAAGTAGAGATAAATATTAAATATTAAATATAAAATAAATATAACCATAGAGAAGAGAGTAGATATAGCAGTAGACGCCGAAAGGATCGCGCGCTGGGGAAAAAGCGGCACAGGCGCTTAGTTTTGGCGCGCGGCGTCCGGCGCGCTTACAAAATCCAACACCTCCCACCGCCTCGCGCCTTGCCACCGCCTCTCCCCGCTTTTCGCCGACGCCGCTTACGCCACCATGCCGCTCGCAGCCTGAAACTGGGGATACCACAAGGCGCGCTACGCCTCCGCGCTTTCTCCGCCGAGATTCGGTTCCGCGGATGCGCCGCCTCGCGATTTCGACATCGCTAACGAGGCCGCTCACAAGATATGACGCGGCGGCGTGGCGCCCGTGGCCTCATAGAACATTGAACTTCCCCAACGTGCCGACGCGGAGCGGGCGCAGGAGTCGCGCTTCTCGCCATGCTGCTTAGCACCGACGAGGATCGCCGCGACAACCGGAGGCGGGAGCACCATCTCGGCATCGCCGAGATGGACGAAGCCATGGCGCTGCGGGCGCCAACACTTCCCGCAGACATCATCAACGAAAGCGAGTTCTACGCGCAAAGGAGGGCGGAGAGGATAAGAGGAGGCGGAGCGAGCCGCCTATCGCGAGGACAAGCGGAGGGCTAAAAGCGGACACTCAATTCAACATGAGGCTAGGAGCAGCGCCGCTCGAACCGGCTAACGATCGGTATCTTCACGCCTATAGTCAGCGCCGGAGGAGGACATCACCGAGGAGGAGTCGGACGACGAGGAGTAGTTGAATTATCTTTTTTATCTATCTATGTTGAGAACTATCCTCTAATCTCTAGTATCTACTTCTCGATCTCAGATCAGTAAACACTTTTTAAAGCACCGCTGCTATGATTCTGTTGGAGATGCTCTAACATGGCGCATTTAGTGTTTTAATGTTGCCCACAAGATGCGCGTAGTATTACTAGTAGTATTTTTCTTGGCATGTTGAGATTTTAAAACCACGAGTGTGAACATGCAGAGGAGCAATGAAGACCAAACACGGATATTCGGACATCTTCAAGGAGCGCAAGCAAGTTAAAGAGGAGCTGCAATCCAACCTATAAAACGAGCTTTGGTAAGTAATACCTTT
Organism: Aegilops longissima; assembly: GCA_021605205.1. Lineage (NCBI taxonomy): Eukaryota > Viridiplantae > Streptophyta > Magnoliopsida > Poales > Poaceae > Aegilops > Aegilops longissima. Next base: position 37,799 of record JAHIAM010007512.1, on the reverse strand, counting down.
CAATTACTTTAGCTTAGCCTCGTGTTCTTCGATGTATATGTTGTAGATTCTGCTTCTTAAGCGTGGTGTTCTTCTATGTAATAAGAAGAGTCTTAATCGCCCTAATGCTTTCGCTTTTAACTTGATGTAGGAAGTGGTGTTCTCACCTTGTAGTCTTTTTTATATTTCTTTTCCTTTGAATTCACTCTCCGAGTTCTGTTTATCCGCTTCTACTAAATGGATCTAGGTTTCTCCGAGTATTGATCTAAAAAGAAGTAACTTCATGTCGATGCGCTCTCGCGAAGAGGGAAGTATGGTCAACCTCGAGATCATGTTTCCAAAATGAGGCTGGATTACACACAAGGTGCCGCGCTTCCCTAATGATGCTGGATTAGACACAAGGTGCAAATTCCCGATGATGCTGGATTACACACAAGCCTGTGGAGTCGCCACCTGTTCGTGTCCTCGTGGCATTAGTAAAGGCTGAAAGAAAGCATGCATCAGCCCTTGAGAATGTAGCTGAGTTCCCAAGAAGCAAAAGAGCAATTAGATGATCTCTTCACCCAAGCCAAAGAAGAGATGGAAGAAGCCAGAAATAAGCTAGCAGAGGCAGAGCAGGCTAGGCGCCTCGCTATCTAAAACTGTTGTCAATACAAAATTTCCTTCATAATAGCTAGGTTCAAATGTTTATCCAACAAGATGCTCCATTGTGATGTCTCAGGCATCTACCGATGTGGCACAAAATGTGGGTCATGTAATAACAGCAATTACTTTCCAAACAATAATGTATTTAAGCATTGACATGGTATAGTTCACGCAAGCCCGACATTCCAAGTTCAACTTCCACATCAAACTCATGTTCACAGATATCTGCACATTCATACATAATGTCCACAACCATGATTCACTTCAAAGCCAAAAAAAATGTGAGGAGAGTTATAAATAAAGAAAAACCTCTACTAGTTCCTCGCTACTAAAGGCGAGCACAACAAGTCAAGACCATGAGTATATTTTAGTCATGTTTTCTGTTCTAAAATGCCCGCCGCTCATGGAAGGACGGGCTGCCGCACACGCCATGGATTGAATGAAGGCAAAAGGGCAGTCTTAAGCTGGTTGCACGCGCGGAGAGGCGCGGCTTAGCCAAGCCTGCAGCGAAAAGTGGCCCCTTGGTCGGGCGCTACGGTTCAATGCCTCGCGCTTATGAGAGGTCGCTATTCGTGTCGTGAGCAATCACTCCCTCCAAATTTTTTGTATGGGTATAACAAAATCTGCTTCCCATTCACATTTTACAAGTAAAATTCATGGACAAACTTTGACCCAAAGTACGATGGGGACTAGTAAACCAGAATGGAGGTAGTAGTTTTTAATCAAAGAAGGGTTTCCTTCCGATTACTAAAACCAAAGCATCTAAATCTAAACCATAGTATTTGCCCTAGAACTACCAGTTCAACATCTCGCAACATAAACCCATACAACCATATGCCAAGGAGGCACGTAGTACTATGAATTCCATTTTCGCCCATACCAATCGCTCTAAAACTACTTACTACTTATAACGCGGCATTGAAAATCGGAACTCTTAACCCCGCTAAGAAAATGATATTTTAAACGTATACTCGATCTCGTGGCAATCAAGCGAGCCACCGCGCCCAAGTCGCTCACATGTGGTCCCGACCATCAACTCCTACAAAGGTGCTCCACCACGCACTTTGCACCCGCAAATGCAGCAATGGTGCGCCTAGGGTTTTAGGGTTTATTTGTTAACGTCGCTTTACATAACACTCATGTATGAAATAATGAGAGGTCAATGCATGCGTACGCTTCTTTCTTCAGATATGTACTCCACCGCTTGTCCGTGTCCAAAAATTATAATAACTACTAGCAATGTGCCAATGCGCTGCTGCCACACGATCAAAGTAGATTAATACATATTCACCGATTTGATAGAAAAAAAAAGTCTAGTTTTGAAATACGATATCACTAAAAATATGTTATGTTTCACTCAAAATATATTCCTTTGGAGGTTTTGATGAGATAAGGAGGAATGTTGTTGGTTTCAAGATTCGAGAAGTGGTATATGTCTAATTTCTACTTTACTAGCAAGATGCTCGCAGCGCTGTATCGGAACATCAAGATCTTGTGGGAGAAAAGGATGAACGAGGGAAGGCCTTATCCGCAAATGTGGTGAAGAGTGCGGGAATTGTTATATTTTCTTCCTATCCTCGAGATAATCGACGATTTACATTGTAGATGGCAGGCCCACCATCATCACCAACTCTATTTTTATCCCTACTCTTATAAAAAGCATTGTCGGTGATAATCGTGTGCCTGCCATCCTGAATATAGGCCCCAATCTATATTTGACGGATAGGAAGGAAACTATGGCAATTTTGGTAAAGATACCCACACCCCTCTCCACATTTGCAAATAAGGCCTTCCTCGCTCATCCTTTTCCCCACAAGATAAACTACTCATACAAATGCATCTTGATGTTCCATGTAACGATGGGCATCTTGCTAGTTGTTGCAAAAGGCCCATGTGTGTGAGAGAGAGGGAGAGTGGAGGAGGGCGGAGTGCATGTGTGACAAAGACACAAGTAGTGTGTGTGCGATAGGTATCAGCCTTAAATGAGGCGATAGTGTGTGTGAGCACGATCGAGAGGGCGGTCTCAAGAAGGGAAGAAAAGCTACATAGATACAAGGAGCGGAGAGAGACATGTATGCGATGGTGGAAGCACGAGTGTAAGGGTGTATAAACCTATCTAGAGGCTAGCTACTGATAAATGTTTGTGAGAGAAATACGAGTCAAAAGTGAAAGCTAGAGTTTTGTGTGTGTGAGAGAGAGACGGTAGTCGGGAAGGGAGGGAAGCAGGAGTTGTGTGTGTGTCCTGTGAGAGAGAGAGAGAGAGGAGACGGGAGTCGGGGTTGTCTGATCGGTAAACAAATGAATAATGCCAGTTTGGGATGGAGACGAAAAGGAGACCGCAACAAATGTTGTGTCTACAGGAGAGAGAGAGAGAGAGAGAGAGAGAGAGAGAGAGAGAGAGTAATTTTAGTGGTATGAGTCATATGTAGAGACATATAGGGTGTGTGAGAGAAAGACAAAGTGAAAGACGAGTGGAGACTGTGTGTGCGTGAAAAAGAAAGCTTAGGTACCGAAAGATACCAGAGAACAAGAGAGACGTGAGAGATAATGAAAACCGTAATGTATAATGATAGGGAGAGTGTGACACTTCTCAAGGGAGACGCCGAGAGACCATGTTTGCGAGGATAGGAGAAACATGAAGTGAGCGTATGGTGAGCTGGATAAAAGAGAGTGATAGCTACTCAAGGAGCATGCATGAGAGAGATGGGCGGAAAGGAGTGAAGAAAAAAGGATTCAAATATTTGAATTGAGATGATGATACATGTAATCCATACTGAACCAAAATTGATCTATCAAACATGCATACTCATATGAATTCACGCACATCTATGTTATTTAATATGTAGATATTACTGATCCATACATTTTAGTAGAACATAATTTGGTTAATTTTTTTCAATTCAACCTTAAGATTTCGAGATCGTTGTATTTGTAAATCATATTATACATATAAAGGAGCAGAATTCTTTGTTGTGCTTTTGAAAGTATATATTAAAAATGATGTATATAGAATGTAATTCCAATTGAAAATGGATCCCCTACCAAAAAATAGTAGAATACAAACGGATTCGAATTGAGTTGGCACGGTAAACGGCATCGGCAAAATTTGAACAAAGCGGGAAAGTCGCAGAATCCCACCAAACCAAAATCATGCTAGATGGAAATCACTACCGCCATCCCTCGCCACGCAAAGCCTATCTGCTGGATTTCTATAGGTTTTGATAGGGTAGGTTTGTAATTTCACCCAAACGTGACGAACCGCCTCACCCGGATTCATACACGGGCGCCTAAACACAAGTGTGCCCTCGCTGAAATCGACTCCTCCCCGATTCATATTCATACACGGGCGCCAAAACAAACTCTCCTCGGCAAATATTCGTGTATGCGAGATTACCGCCCTATCCCCAACCGACTAATGTTGTTGTGATGTAGTAGAAATTTGAAATGGGGCTAAGTTTGTAAATTTCCTCGCATTTGAGACAAGCGCTACTCAATACATGGTTCCCCTTCCTCTCTACCTCCTTTTCCCCATTCAGACTCGTGGGCGCCAAACACCCTCTCCACCCACCTCCTCCGTCTGCCGCCCCGTCACACCCCATCCACCGCCCTCCTCCACCATGCCGAGCTGATACCGACGCCGCCATCCATTACAAGAGATCGACCTCTCTCATCCACGCCTTCGACCAGATCCTGCATCCCGCCCTTCTCGCTTCATCCTCGCCGTCATTCCACCTTGCCGACGCCTTCTACTAACCATCTCGCCCATCCGCCTCGCCGCCACCGCCTACCCTCCTAGATCTGCTTCCACGCCCGACAGCCATCGCTACCTAGCAGCACGGCTAAATTTCAGCAGATGCGAGATCGGCGCCGCACTGTAGGCGGTACTTTTCATATCTGCTCAACTTATTTATCGCAGCAAGAAAATAGATCGCCACCGCTTTACTCGATTGTCTTGTCTTGCGGTTGCCTTTGTCCGGTTTGCACCTTCAGATCCGCCATGGCACGCCAACACTATACTCCCAATGCTTATGGTTTTCCCTTTATATTCCACACTAGTTAAATCATAGTAGACTAAATTTCAAAATTGGGTCACCAATTTTTCAGAGTCACTGAGTTCACGGCGATCCAAGGGCTTGGGTGGTTGGGGCCTCACAAACTAAGAAAACTCGACGCTGGTGGGGTGGGGTATGGAGGAACACATGCGGGGTTGTGGTCCGCCGGGCGCTCTGCAGGGTGTTCTCAGATGGGAAGAATTAAGAGACGAGGAAGAAGAAGGGTTAGAGACGAGGATCTTCATCCAACCGCCTAAAATGGTCGAGAGACACTGGAGTTGCATTCTTAATGCGCCTCGTTCATCTTAGGTAATCACCGCGCAACCAACATTTTATTATCCAAAATCTGATTGCTCTTCTTTACCATGTTCCTCTTCCGTCTTTCTTTAATATGTATTTCTCTGTTTTAATACAAGTCTTTGTATAGATTCCACCATGGACTATATATGGAGCAAAATGAGTGAATCTACACTCTAAAATGTATCCGATACATCCGTATGTGATCCATAGTGGAAATCTCTACCAAGACTTATATTTTGGAATGGAGGGAGTATGCTAGTAGTACAAGATGTTCCTTGTAATCAAGATGAGCAGGACATTTGCGGTAGAGGTCTATACGGTCGGTTGTGATGGACACTTTGAGCCTCTTTGATTCAGAGGATCTTGTAAACATAGGAATAGGATTTGTAGTGGCCGCCCACTTGAATCCTATAAGAATAGCAAGGAAATGCGCGAGCTGTGTCGCTTTGAGAGTTACATCGATATTAATAAGACGCACCTTCACTTGAAGAGAGCTGGTACTAAGTTTTCTAGCCGCATCGCAATACTAGCATATATATTCCAGCAAGTTCCACTTTGCTGATTTTACTCGATGCTTAAGGTTTTCCTGATATCTACACTATGATCTGTGTAGCTGCTTTGTGTCGCACTAGCAGCAGTCCACTCTTGAAGCTAAACATCGCAATGACTTACAAAATTGGCACCAAGGCATTGAGTGCCATTCGATGCAATGAAACTCATACGCCCCCACTTGCTGACTCTTGTTCGTAATATGATCCTAATGACTATTCTAACCTCGAGGAGTCAAAGGCGTATGGCCTGTCCTGTTCACCCATCAAGGTGCCTCGTTCTAATTTGGCAATGTTTTATTGATTGTGGTATCTTGCATATGTTGTCTTGCATTTCTTCTACTTTGTTGCACCGCCATCTCGCTTAGTTTACTCATCATATATGTCGAGATGCCATGCCCATCCATTATCAATACATATTCCATCTCGTCATCATACCATGTTTTTCACTCAAATGTTGTTCGTGCATCGACATCAAAAGGAAGAGGGTGATTGCCGAACCTCAAGGAGCACCAAAGAAAGTCCTTGAAAACATGGTGGTGCCGAGAAATCGACAGACCTCACTTATATTGGCTGTACAACCAATGACACAAAACGTAGGGCCGACTCCAGCAGATCTGCACTCCATACTTCACCGCCACACCACTAGCCCCACCACATAGGACCCTGACTCCAAAGAAAAGGTATACCAATTTCATTTGCTATAGCACCAATTGTACCACGTAAAAATCCCACTCCAAAGAAAAGTACAAAGAAGTCCACCGTCAAGACCTATCCCAACCGCAGAGACGGCCAATTCATGCATTGGAACCCCATTCCATTTATTCCCAGCTTAAAAGACAATGCTTTCAATGTTGTTAGGGACTACATGCATATATTCCCATCATGGAAGATTATTGTGAAGACAAACACCATTTTCACATCTTCCCGCCCAACTTACGTAAGTGCTATTATTCATGGTTATTATTTTCCTGTTTTCTCATTGATTGAACACATCAATGATTTACATTACATTGTTGTAACTAGGCGAGGGTCAATCTGATAGTCATGACGAGCAAAGCTTGCTTGTGCTTTTCAAGGAAGCATTGCAGCAAAGATCGGTGTTACCCCGAGGAAATCACACTTGGTGGCAAGTCTATAAACGAATTTCTCGTGAAGTCTCGTCGTGCTAAATTTAGAAGACATTGAATGGAAAACCTTGTTATGCAATCGTCTCGCTCCTGTGATGAGGTATCTGTCATGAAATCACATGACAATTTGAACTTCTACTTTTCCGCATGTGCCTTACTTGATCTTTTTTGCAGGAAATCTTCTCAAGAAGAATTCGTTTGAAAAGAACGACGTGATATCGCAAATATGCTGCCCGCTGCTTTGCTCTTGTTAGTACTGTTGTCCCAGATCATTGTACTTGCATACATAACTCCGTTCATTATGTGACAGCAGATGCATGATAGCTTGCTTATCAATTGTTCGCCCAAATTATCTGATCTGTATGAATGGTTACATTAGTGTAGAATATATCCAATGCCAATGTTTTTTAGCTCGCATTGTTCTTGTAAGTACATGTTGTCCTTTATCGCTGTACTTATAATGACAGTAGTTGTTCATGTACCATCACTCGCAGCTTATTTTCCTTTCGCCTCCATTTTCTACACATCGATCTATATTTACTCTACCATAAGGTTGGTAATCAAGAAGTTTAGCTGCTGCATTGCTCTTGGTTGTACTTTTGCCAGTGATCGCTGCACTTACATTTATAGCTACTTGGTTATGTAGCATCACTCTTCATCTTATCTTAAATATTCTCCATTTTTTCAGATATTATCACATCTATATTTACTCTTAACAAAATGTAGAATAAAGGCAATGCTTTTGAAGAAGATTCTGTGGTAAACTTCTTGAATTTGCCCCCCATCAAGATGGACAAGGCCTTTATAGAGCCTGTCTTCACCAATAATGTAAGTTTGTCCATCTCAAGCCTTCAAACTTGTTGTATATATTTGGTTAGGCATGACTGCAATAACTGTTTATTTTTGTGTTTGCATCAAATTGCTTATTTAAAGTTTATTATGTAGTTCATAAACAAAAGTTTGTCCTTCCTCAATTTAAGTTTTCAGTTGTACAACCAAGTTCCTTCTTCATACCATGTAAATTAAACTATACAGAGCAAGTGATCTTCTTTTGCACTCGCATGTATGCTTCGCGTTCATCCGTAATCCAAGGTGTGGTGAACCTACCCACCACAAAGACAATGTCATATTCTGCAATGTCTTAACTATGAACAATGTCATATCATTCTACTATTATTTAAACCGCTCTCTTTATTTGCCAATTTGAAATGGTATAAATTGACAAAGACACTAACCATTGATACTTATGAGTTCTTGATCTCAGAATCCAAAGGTTGTCGGAAGCTGCCAACCTTCACAATGTCATTTCGCCATGTCTTGACCTCAACAATACCATATTGTGTTAATGCAATTTTAAACTGGTCACTTTATTCACAAGAAGAAATGTGATGAATTGTCAAGACTCGACATTTTTACGCAAAACCTGTCATCCGTCTCGCTTGTTTATCTTTCAGAGTGAGGAAGATATAAGTGTTGAACAAGCGCAGCCTCATCATCTTGCTCACCGCTATACCGCAGTACTTTGCAGGGCTAACCTTTCTTGAACTCTATTGAAGTGATGTCGGTTTTGTATATTTTTTTGTCGGCGTGTTTATTTGTAATCGTATGCATCTTTGATGCCCAAAGTATGTAATCTGCTGTCCGCTTATGCTTTATTATCATAGTGGTGAACTTTGATGCCCAGCTGATGTAATATGCCGTAATTTCTTTATTGTATAGTCTAGGTTTTTTCTTATTCACGATGCAGCAGTTATTGTATATATATCCTGCTCTTCGCAGTGAACCGCCAAACCGTAAAATTACGGTACATAATCGGGTCATTATGCAATCACGATGTAGGTTGGGCCTAAACGTTTAGCCATCGCACGGCAAGAAGAGTCTGAATGAACCCCGCCCATGATTGTGCGAATCAAATCACGGGCTTAATAACAGCCAAAATTGTCTCTTTCCTTGTTTGGCCCAATCAGATATCGGCCGCGAAAGCGTGCCGATGCAAATCAGTCAGAAGTTAGCCCAACTATATGACGGCTTTAACAAATTAAAATTAATATAGGGCCGAATGTTAAACGGCCCTTAATGTGCCAAAACTAATATCGATCGAATTACTAGTGGGCCTTTAGCAAGTGGGCCCAAAAGCATAGTGTCCAGCTTGTCGGTCAATTTGATATGGGCCATAATTGAGCCCAAAGCTCTTAAAGGGTCGCCTGACCGATCCGGCGTAATTTGGCCTGTAACGTGGTAGGCTTATAACGGCCGGATCTCATATGGGCCACTTTTAGGTCCGAACGGCAAGGCCATTAATGGACCGGATCGATATGGCCACATTTGGCCCAAAACATGGCAGCCAGCTTAATGGGCCGCCTACTAGGTCCTCAAAATCTTGTGGGTTTCACAATGGGCCGCCCATTAATGTCAGCCAAATTCATGGGTTTTATCGGGCCGCCCATTATGATCCGCAAGAATCTTGTGGGTTTTACCGGGCCGACCCATTATAGCACACAAAATCTTGTGGGGTTTTATCGGTCGCCCATTATGGCTCAAGAAAATCGTAGGTTTTAGCTAGGCTGCCCATTATGGTCCGCAAAATATTGTGGGTTTTAGTCTGGCCAGCCCATTATGGTCCGCAAAATCTTGTGGGTTTTAGTCTGGCCGCCCATTATGGTCCAAGAAATCTTGTGGGTTTTAGCTGGGCCGCCCATTATGGTCCGCAAAATTGTGGGCCTTTAATTGGGCCAGCCCAATTAAACTTGTTGGTCGCGCATTGTCGACGTATCATAGGCGCTTTCTCGTCCAATGAGTGGATGACATCTCGCCCCGCCGGGTGAGCCGACACGCAGTTTCTCCAGCCAATGATGATTTTACACATGGAAAATCCCCATTGGTCGGGGTGTTAACGGGTTATCGGATCCAAAACCCGACCGATAGCTTAACGGCGTTCGCTACTTGCGGATGCCACGTGTCGGCACCCTTGACGTAAAGCACTTCGGTGACGCGCGATTTATCGTCATGGAAGTGGACACTTCCGTGATGATAATTTTCGTAATGTCATGGAACACTTTCACGACAAAGACACGTATGACTATTTTGATTCTCTATAAATTTGTCATGGATGTACATGCATGACAAAAAACGCCAACCCACCGCGGACAAACACGTATCATCACTAAGTGTATTTTTTTTTGTAGTGTTGTGAGTACCTCTCGCCTCGTATGACCGTATTTTACTTTCATAGTCGCTTGATTATGTAGCATCATCACATATGTTAGCCTCAGAATCGCCCATTTGGTGGACATTATAAGATCCGCATGGACTCTTACACAAATTTAGAATCAACCCAATGCTTTGAAGAGGTTTAGCTCAGAAGTCCTCTTGTAAGGACTCTAACGTGGTCTACCAATGTATTTATATTATAGTTATTTTCCATCCCATAATATAAGAACGCTTTGTACAGACATAAAGTTGTTCAAAACACTCTTGTATTATGGGAAGAGGGATTGTTCATTTTTAGCATTCTCGCATCTTATCTCCCTTGCCCACCATTTACTAAAAAAGACCAGATCTATATTTAATCTTACCAACAAGTAGAATACATGCATAATGCCAAAGGTAATGTAGCCCATTGCTCTTGTCAAGACATTATGTCCTCGAATGCTTGTACTTCCGTGGATTGGTAGTTGATTATGTAGCATCAATCTGCAGATCTTATCTTCATTATCCTCTATCCCTTCCAAAGATTATCATATCTATAATTACTCTCTACAAAATGTAGAGTACTGTGCAATGCTTATGAAGAAGATTTTGTGCTGAAATTTTTGAGTTATCCTTCCCTTGACATGGAGAAGGGCATTATAAAGCCGGTATTAACTGTTAATGTAAGTCGGTCCTTCTAAAGCCTTTTATCCTCAAGTCGTTTAATTTGCTCATACTCCCTATTGTTTATCATCGCTTTAGTTTGTCTGTTTCTACCAAAATGCATGTTCGTAAGAACTGAGGTTCTAAGTTTTACTTGTAAAACCAAATTTCTTATTTATACCATGCACATTACTTAATACTCCCTATATGTATGCTTGGTTTTGTGGATCTATAATCCAAAGGTGTGGTGAAGCAAATTTCCTGCTTTATCTTACCGATGTGGTTGATGATATGAACAACATGCCATGCACATTATCCAAAATAGATATAATGATTTTCTTTCGCCTTCATCTATGCTTGTTATGTTGACATGGTAATCCAAAGAGTGTGGTGAAGCTCTCTCAAGATTATGAACAATGCCAAATTATGCTATTGATATTTTGAACTTACTCTTTATTTTCTAATTTGAAATTGATAGAATTGATGTAATGCTTATCATCTTTGTTTATACATGTGCAAAACTGTCATCTTCTCTCTTGTTTTAGGGTGATATGCCCGATGGCATGCACAAGTCTCGTCAAGGTTGTGAGACAAACCCAACATATATTGCAGCAAAGAAGGTAAACATCTTGAAGATAGCTTAGACAACCCCAAAGTCTTGTCTTGATGCGTTGTTCAAGTTACTTGAGACTAACAAATGACAAGCTCACGTAATTTGTTGTCTGAATCGGGCCACTTCTTCAGCCCCAAGTTCTAGCAGTAAAGGCATTCTCGCAACTCAACTTCTCACTTGAAGTCCCATCTCTAAGAAAGATTATGGAGAACACCAATGAGAACCTCATCGCTAAACAAAGCTACACTGAAGCTATGACCGACATGCTAGGTCGGTCTCACAGTACTTTGCTCAAGAATTTTATAAAGCAGCTCCTCGCAAGAAGGCTAACCTTTCTTGAACTGCCTTGGAAGTGGTCTCGCTTCAAGATATTTTGTTACGCCGCAATGGTGCCCGCTTTTGTAATCTGCTTCTTCGCTATGCTTTTATGATCACCGGTGGCTAACTTCGATGCCCAAAGGAATGTAATATACCTTAAACTTTATTGTATAGTGTAGGTTTATTCTTAGTTACTATGTCGTAATTTCTTTACCGTATAGAGTAGTTTGTTCTTAATTCCTACTAGTTACCGCCATCATTCGCTTCAAAAAACAGATGTAGTCGATCGGCCGAAACATTCGATAACGGGCCAGTTTTAGCGGGCCACAATTGGGCCGTCGCAGGCTTTTCTTGGGTCCGAATGATTGGGGCCTTCACATATCTGCGCCAGCCCAAACTTACACCGCCTATATTTTAGTTGGGCCTTTTGTCGACCTAACGCTTAGTTTGGCCTGTAGCATTGGGCCATTAACAGATGAATATTGTACGGCCTCGGTAATGCCAAGATGAAACCACGGCTTTTAGCAGCCAAATGCATGTTGGGCCTCAATTTTCACTAGTCGTCGATCGCCTTCAGCAGAGTCGAAATGTAGACCGGTTAGCAGGGCCCAGCTATTTCACGGGCCGTTACTGTGCCAAATCATATCTCGTGCCTTAGTTGGCCCATCGATATCATGGGCCTTTAAGAGGTCGAAGCTTAGCAGTGCATCAACGGGTCAATTACGCCGACAGCCTTTAATAGGCCCAAAGTCACGCTATTTAATCATACTACCTTTAGCATGGGCCGTTAGTGGGCGCTGATGTCCGCTTCGACCATATATGGCCTATGGGCAGCACGCCATTCCCAGCCGAAGTCATCCTAAAGTAATTTACATAAAAGTACCTCCCACTCCGAATCTAAAAGATTTCGCAAGCAAAATTCAATCCCGATAAAAAATGTATAATCATCCACAAATTCAAACCATGAGTAGGGCAATTTCATGTCATCAATTTGATCCTCTCCCAAGATTGTGCAAAATTTTCATGATCAAGTTGCTTAAAATTCATAATATTGTTCCTAAGGGAGATGATCTTAGTGGAGGAAAATACTTGGAAATAAAAGCATCTTCACACTTATTCCATGAATCAATACTATTTTTAGGCAAAGATGAAAACCAAGTTTTAGCAGATCTCAAGTGAGAACGGAAATAGCTTCAATTTAACAATATCATTATCCACATCTTTTTTCCTTTTGCATATCACACAAATCAACAAAATTATTAAGATGGGATGACATCTTCATTGGGAAGGCCGGAAAATTGATCTTTCATAACAAGATTCAAAGAAGCAGTATTAATTTCGCAAGATTCCCATTAGTAGCGGGAGCAATCGGAGTACTAATAAAATTGTTGTTCGGTATTGGAAAAGTCACACATTTGGTATTATCTTGAGCCATCGTGACAAAGCAAGCAATCCAACACACCAAAGACACAAGAAGCAAACGAGCAAGCGAAGACAAACGAAAGAGGGCGAAGAAAAGGCGAATCTTTTGAAAATCATTTTATAAGTGGGGAGAGGAAAACGAGAGGCGAATGGCAAATAATGTAATGCGAGGGATGAGAGTTTATGATGGGTACTTGGTATGTCTCGCTTTACAGATCTCAAGAACGCTTTAAATTGGCAAGTTGACGGAGACAAATCTTGACTTGACATGGCGAGATCTCCTCAGAATCGCGCCGTAAATTCTTCCTCGCTGCCTCTTGAGCTTGCATTGGTTTTTCCTTGAAGAGGAAATGGTGATGCAACAAAGTAGAGTAAGTATTTCCTTAGATTTTGAGAACCAAGGTATCAATCCAAGAGAGACAACGCAACAAGCCGCGAATACCTGACAAACAAACACCAACTTGCACCCAACGCGATAAAGGGGTTGTCAATCCTTCATGGTTATTTGCAAAGTGAGATCCGAGATGGATAAAAAGAAGTAATATTTTTGGTATTTTTGTTTATGGAACGGAGAGTAAAAGATTGCAAAGAAAGTAAATAGGAAACTAAAATTGTAGATCGAAAACTTATATGATGGAAAATAGACCTGGGGCCATAGGTTTCACTAGAGGCTTTCTCAAGATAGAAAATATTATGGTGGGTGAACAAATTACTGCCAAGGAATTGATAGAAAAGCTTAAAGTTATGATGATATCTAAGGCAATGATCATGAATATAGGTATCACGTTCAGATCAAGTAGATCGAAGTCGATCGTGATCTACTACTATTACTCCACACATCGACCGACCTCGCGGCATCTAGAGTATTAAGTTCATAAGAACAGAGTAAGGATGAAGTAAGACGACATGATGTAGCGGATAGACTCAAGCAATATGATGAAAACCCCATCTTGTTATCCTCGATGGCAACAATACAATACGGTTTCCCCTTCTCATCACTAGGATCGAGCACCGCAAGATTGAACCCAAAGCTAAGCACTTCTACCATTGCAAGAAAAACAAATCTAGTTGGCCAAACCAAATCGATAGTTCAAGAGACTTGCAAAGATATCAAATCATGCATATAAGAATTCAGAGGAGAATCAAATAATATTCAAAAATAAGCTGATCATAAATCCACAATTCATCGGATCTCGCAAACACACCGCAAAAAGAGTATTACATCAAATAGATCTCCAAGAACATCGAGGAGAACATGGTATTGAGAATCAAGAGAGAAGAAGCCATCTAGCTACTAGCTATGGACCCGTAGGTATGTGGTAAACTACTCACGCCTATCGGAGAGGCAATGTTTGATGTAGAAGCCTCATGAGATCGAATCCCACTTCGGCAGACGCCAAAAAGGCCCCTAGATGGGATCTCATGGGTAAGGTTGCGGCGGTGGAAAAGTGGTTTCGTGGTTCTCGAAGGTTTTGGGATATTTGAGAATATAGGCCAAAAAATAGGTTGGTGGAGTCACGAGGGACCCACAAGGGTGGGGGCGCGCCCACCCCTTGGGCGCCCCGACCTTGTGGTCGCCAGGGCTTTCTTTGACGGCACGCCAAGCCCTCCTGATGTCTTCTCGTCCAAGAAAAATCACCATGAAAGTTTCATTCCGCTTGGACTCTGCTTGGTATTCTTTTCCGTGAAACTAAAAATAAGGAAAAACAGAACTGCACCGGGCTCTAGGTTAATAGCTAGTCCCAAAGTCATATAAAATAGCATATTGATGCATATAAAACATCTAAAATAGATAATATAACAGCATGGAACAATCAAAATTATAGATACGTTGAGACGATCAACACTCTCTCTCGCTGCTATGCATATCCTAGCTAGATCTTGCGTGAGCGAGGAAATTTTGAAATTGCATGCTACGTTACCCAACACGTCCGACTAATGGAGGCATGGCCGGTAAGACCCCACGACGCAAGCATCCGATTGAGCAACATAACCGTCTGGTGAAGATGTCGACACACCGGACCCGGCTGTCTCACACGAGTCATGGTGTGTGATTAGGGCACCTTGGGCTTTCTAGTCTTTTGCTTATGATGGTTGTGTTTTCTTATGAGTTTTTGTTTTACGCCCACCGACGTGGTGCATGCTTGCTCATTGTTCGCCTAGCTTTGTCGCCGGTCATATGTCCTTTGCTTCGCCGGCGGGTACCATTTCTCCTCCCACCCAAAGGAGGTTGAGATACTTTCTCTTTCTTTTTCAATGATATGATGTCACCACCGCGTCAGCCTCGCCTCTCTGTGTTTACATGAGTTTTGGCTAGTTGTTTTGTGCATCGGCTCCGTTGTTCGCCTTCTTTGCTCCATGCACCTCCTAAGGCTTAGAAGGAGAGATGACCGCAGAATTTGATGAACTCATCGATGTTATGAGAGGTATAGAAGAGGTAAACGTTAATGCGTTATCAAGAAGATGTTAATAATGTCACTTCATTGCTCGAAATTGCTATAACCGACGGTGCAAAATATTGTCGTCCCTCGATAGGGGTCCGCGTAGCAGAAGTCCTGGATTGGAGGTCACACGAGGGGTTTATCCAGATTCGGCCTCCTGAGTAATACCCACGCCATGTTGGTTTTCATTATTCATCACTACAAAATTTGCTCTATTTTGCGACATTTCACTTGTGTCATATATAACCCTTTTGTCACGTAAAATGTAATCGCAAGGTTTTTCGCTTCACCCCACCGCACGGCGCCGCCATAAAAACTAAAATCTTGATGGTACCACTCCGCCACTAAGATGGCATCTTAAATGATTAACCAAAATCGTCGCCAAACTATCTTCAAAGAACGACCATAAAATGTCACTAGAGTTGAATCGATACTAACAACCGACTCACCATGTGTGACCAAAAAAATCCGACATACAGCCCATAATATATTGACATGGCACCTACAGTTGCGCTTAACCGAGGTTTTATCACTAACGATGCTCACAAGAATGACCAGATTTGACCGGTCAAATATCCCGACATGGGCCCATGGGATGCTCACATGGCTGCTTACATGTGGGTCCGTAAGATGGTGACGCATGCATTTCTGTCACTATTACCATCATGGTTAATTCATTGTTGCAATCACAACCAAATTCAAATTTGAATTCTAAATTTTTAAATTTTCAAATATGAGAATGAAATGACTTTAGCTAATTCTAATTTTGACGGTCAAGCCTCTGTGTTGCAAGCATCCCCGGATCAAGATACGGGCACACACAAGACATCAATGTATATATCAGTGCAATCACATGTATAAATAACGAAATGATATATAATTCATAATACTCAAATGGATGAAGTCCGTGATGCTCAAATTGTCCGGGTGAAATCGAATAATGCTAACGATTAGGTTATAAATCCTCCGCAGAGGTTTGTACACTTTACCTCGCAAGATTCAATCTCTTCACGCTTCTCGCACTTCAGAGTGTTTGAGAACAAGATGACCTAAACATGGTCTTCAAAGAGTTCCTCCACCACCGTCCGCACTCAACCCATCCTACCGAGTTCTACATCTCGCTAGTACCGGCCCCAGCCAGTAGTCACAACTAGGGTCAACCAAGCTGAGCCCATAATGACTTATTGCACGTAAGCTTCCCATGAAGTATTCTTCCGCCTCTTTGAGCCTGGGTGAAGCTCGCAAGATGTCATGGCGCTTCTCCATGCATCCCGCCAACCACTGGTTTCTCCAGGTGCCCGCAACCATCCTTCACCCAGAGTGTGTATTGAATTCTTGTCTCGAGTCTTGAAGTCTTGAGGCCTTGAAGATGCAGTCCTGCAGATTCCATCATGGAGTTGTCGCCATTGACGAGATCCTCCATTCTCACACCACCTCGAAAGCACTCATACCAAACCCCGCCTACTATAGCGTAGCATTAAAATAAATAACGCCCGGCTTGGTAATAGGGTGATGGGTTCCTACTCATGCATACTACTCAACTACAAGGATTCAATAACACTATCGAGGGGTGGTTGCAAGGATGCCACTAAATGCAATAAAAACATAGGTATGAAAGCAATGGTCAAAGTGAACTTGCTCGGTGATGTTGACGAAGAAGAATTATCGTTCTCAAGAAATAACTTGATAGACTACTCGCCACTGATGAAATCTATATAACAAACATATCATTTACATAAGCACTCACACTAACAATCAAAACAAAAGAGAGAGCGAATAAGAACCAAGGAACTTCAAATAAAACTAGGAGTCTTCTTCTACAACATTCACAAAAATAGTTTTGTCTAACGGAAAATAAAACACTAAAATAACAGAGAATAAAATATAAATTTAGTTAAGACAAAGAAAAAATAAAGTATTTTTTCATAAAGCTATTTTGAAAGTATTTTCAATTGGGAGTTAAAAGAGAGAAATCCATTGCAAGTTATTAGCGAACTTGAATTGATTTCACGATAACAAAATAAAAATAAATATAAAAACTTGTTGAACACCTACTGTTTAACTAATATAAACCAAACATAAACTTTCTGAAATATAAAATAAAATAATTTAAAAACAACTATAGAAAAGAAGTAGCTATAATTCAATAGAACTAAAACAGAATTTGTTTTACATGAAACAATAAGCTAAAATACTCAAACAATTTTGAAGTTTTTACCACTGGTAAATATGATCACTAGTGATCAGTAGAAAAAGAATCAAATAAAATCTATTTTTAAACTCCCGAATAAGCAAAACAAGCTTTAATTCAAATCTGATCTAACTCAATTTTATAAATCCAAACATAGACAAATTATATATTTTGGAAACTACAAGAAAATGGTGATCTAACGCAAAAGAATCAGCATCATTGGACTTCTAGATCAAAAGTTATAAGCTAAATAAGAACGGAACTAAATCTGTTACGGAATAAATCTGAAAACGAAACGGAGTTACATGTACGTGAGGCAGAGATGGCAGGAAGGAGATGGCGATGTGGAGGGCTGCTCGGGCGAGAGGTCGGGCCAAGAGGGTGGGGGTGGCGGAGGAGGGGTCGGTGCTTGGGGAGGTGGCGCTGGGCGATGGGAGGTTCCAGGAGAGCTCCCGTGAGCTGCTTAGGCAGAAAAGGAGGACGGTGGCAGAAGGCTACGGGCAGGAGGGGGCGTGGTGATGGGAAAATGAACGAGGAGAGGAGGGGTTTTATAGGCGGTCTCGGGAGGCGCTGGGATGGAAAGACGAGGAGATCGAAGGTGGAGATTTCTGCTCCATGGACATGGAAAGCTTCAGAACGTGAGAGGAAACAGAGGAAGGAGATGATCTCTTGTTGGGCTAGAATAGGAAAGTGCTTAATGGGCCAGCAGGTTTTTCCTAATAAAACGATTCCATTCCTATTTTTAAAATTAGGAAACTAAAACAATAAAAAGGAAATCAAATCAATTCGAATAAAGAGTTTTTATATACTAAAATTATCGAAAAATAAAATGTAGATGATGAGCATTATTCCACGGCCAAAATAAAAACAAAAAATGTTTTTCAGAAAATCCCAAAGGCTTTTCTTTTTTCAAATAATTTTAAATAAAAACTTTGGTTTTCTTGGCTCAAATATTTTCAAAATGCCCTGATTTTGGAGGGTCATTTTCTCCGCTTTTCTTGCTTGCAAGAATTTATTTTCGGGTATTTCTAGGAAGAAAATAGAGAAGCAAGTGCAAATATTTGAAAGAATTAAATTGCAAAACTTCGCTCAAATTCTTTATAGTTGAAGAAGTCATGTCATCTTCTCTCATTGATTTTAATAGGATGAATTTGAATTTATCGGAGAAGGAAAGTCATTTTATTCCTCTCATTCAAAAGTTTTTGAAAAGGTTCAAATTTCACTCAAGTTTAATTCACTCAAGCAAACAAACAAACAATTTAATTAATTATATTAACATACCAAAGTTCCACTCCTTTTGCATGAAGGGTAGCCTTTGTAGACCCATCTCCTTCAAGGTGAATATGCTTCATCATGTCCTTCAGATCTTCGGTAATCATGATTACTTGTCGTGGTCATGATCGCTTCCTACCTTTAAGGAAAGACTGTGAAGGGTCGCATCCTGTTGCTAGAAACAATGATGCTCGAAATAAGGTTCTTATCTCGGGGCATACATTCATATCATCCAAACAGAACTTCAAACTCAATTTCCAATTTCTGCTTATGCATCACAACTCACCTTCTTCCATGTTCATCAAGAATATTAATTTCAAGATAAAATATGACAACTCCAAAGCTTTTCAGCATGTGACATTACAACTTTATTGGGTCATGAACTATTACAATCTCGAGAAATCTATTACATAACTCAACTCATTGAGCTCATGAAAAGGAAATTGCTTTACTACTCTTATTATCCATATCAAAATTCCAACTACTCAACTCCAGCTTTCATCTTGTCGGGACATTTAATAGCATAATGTCCCGCCTCCTTGCAGCGAAACAAATGACTTCCGACATGTCTCGGGGCTTTTGTGATTATGCGGGCTCCTTGGATTCTTGGCTTCTTTCGGCATTTACTAGCATAATGACCTAAATCCTTGCACTGTAATAAGTGATATGACTTAGGTCCTTCTCTCGCAAAATTGCGCTTGTTCTCGGTTGCCTTCCTTTTCTTCCTCGGATTTCTCTGTAATGATCGTGAGTTTCTATCTCACGGGGTCAAACTTCACTTCATTGTCGGAAATATCCTGATACTCCTCTTTCCTTGGTGCACATCGTAAAAATGTCCTTCTTCTCCACATGAATAGCGTGCATTGAGTAAAATCTGTTGAGACCTTCTCCATCCAGGTCTTCAACACTTCCAACATTATCGGTTCTTCTAGATCTTCCTTGAGGGCTTCTTTCATTCCATCTTCCTGGTTCGAATAGTTTGTTGCACCGTGGAGTAAATGTGACACTGCACCGGTAGTGGGTGGTTCCTTCACACAGAAACAAGTCACCGACTAGTTGGGCATTCCTCGGCTGGGTGTTCTTCCTCAAAATGAGGACATCCATCCTTGTGTTCCTCCCTGGTGTGTCCTATTCCCGAAATCTTGCGTGCACAAGGTTTACTTCTTGGTGCATCATTGTGTTTCCGGATAAGACGTGATTTCAACAGGTCTTCTTGAATTCCTCCCAAGTTCTTGCTCCATTAAATCCCTGTATGGCTTGATGCATGTTCCACTGGTTGCAAAGACTTCAGAAAGTATCAAGAGCGATTGGACCTCATACTTCCTTGAAACCAAATTGCTCCCCAAGTGTTTTTCCATGTTCTCAGATCCATAGCTCTCCTCCGCTGAGTCTTCGATCCAGAGAATATCACCAACTTCATTCATCATCTATGGGGTTCAAGGGTTTTGGGATGAGATATGAGAGAGGTGGGGAGGATACACAACAATACAACAGTTTTTTTCAAGAAACGAGTTTTACTTTGTGGCTGTCGAAAAACATCAAACAAATGACAGCTCACGATCATCGTATCTAACGAAGTGTATAACAGGGTTTGGTCTTCTAAGGGTCTAATAATTCTTCAGATCCTTTCAAGTCTTGAGTCTTCAATGTTCTAGCTTCTAATACATGGTGAAATCCTCTTTACTCAAGGGGTCATTTCTCCGATATCAAATCCTTCTTGGAGCGTCTTCGCTTGATCCTCCGGTGATCAAAGGATAAGGGTATATTCTAACTATTTGAGGTGTCTCCAAGAGAATCGAGGAGCACTTTGTATTGAGATCCAAAGAGAGAAGAAGCCATCTAGCTAATAACTATGGCCTCAAGGTCTGAGGTAAACTACTACACATCATCGGAGAGGCTATGGTGTTGATGTAGAAGCCTCCGTGATCAATGCCCTCCCATGAGCACCGGAAAAAGCCCCAAGATGGGATCTCACGGCATGTAAGGTTGCGGCGGAATTAGGTTTTGTGGTGCTCTCGATGGTTTCAATGAGGGTAGGTATATAGGAGGAAGAAGTAGTTCGGTGGAGCCACGAGGCCCACGAGGGTGGAGGGCGTGCCAGGGGTGGCGCCTCGTGGCCTCCTTGTTGATTGCTTGACGCCCACCCAAGTCCTCTCGATCACGCTTGTTCCAAAATCACGCCCGAAGGTTTCATTCCGCTTGGACTGCTTGATATTCTTTTTCTCACAAACATCAAATAGGCAAAAAACAGCAATTTGGGTTGGGCCTCCGTTAATAGGTTAGTCCAAAAATAATATAAAAGTATAATAAAGCCCATTGAACATCAAAACAAATAATATAATAGCATGGAATAATAAAAAATTATAGATATGTTGGAGACGACGTATAGTGCCCTCCACCGTGGATGGCTCGACTCTTCCGCCCAACTATTTTACTCCGGGGCTTTTTGGTCCATAAAAATCATCAAAATTGGCACGTCAATTGACTCCGCTTGGTATTCCTTTTGTTTAAAACTCGAAACAAGGAAAAATCAAATTGGCACTAGGCTCTAGGTTAATAGGTTAGTCCCAAAAATCATATAAAATAGCATACAAATGCATATAAAACATCCAAGATGGATAATATAATAGCATGGAACGATAAAATTATAGATACGTTGGAGACGTATCATCTTGTTACAAGAATTTGATTTACATATCATTGATAGAAAAGGAGCTGAGACCCAAGAGTGATAATTTATCTAGGCTTGAAAATGCTTGATGACCCACTAACTATTGATGATAGTGTTCGATGAGCGCTTAGCTGCAATAAATTTTCTCATAGTACTCCTTGGTATGCGACTATGCTAATTACATTGTTGCTAAATAGTTACCACCTAGCTTTACATACCAACAAAATAAAAAATTATTCTATGATTTAAGACATTACTTTTGGGATGACCCACATCTTTATAAAGAAGGAGTAGATGGTATTATTAGACGTTGTGTGCTTGAGCATGAACGGACAAATCCTATGGAAATGTCACCCTGCTTATGGAGGCATTGCGTCGAGATAGAACTGCTCACAAGGTATTGCAATCTGGATTTTATTGGCCTACTCTCTTCAAGGATGCCCGTAAGTTCGTCTTATCTTGTGATGAATGCCAAAGAATAGGTAATATCGATAAGCGCCAAGAAATGCCTATGAATTATTCACTTGTTGTTGAACCATTTGATGTTTGGGGATTTGATTACATGGGACCTTTTCCTTCATCTAATGGGTATACACATATTTTGGTTGCTGTTGATTATGTTACAAAATGGGTAGAAGCTATTCCAACCAAGTAGTGATCACAACACACCTCTATTAAAATGCTTAACAAAGTTATTTTCCCAAGGTTTGGGGTCCCTAGATATTTAATGATCGATGGTGGTTCGACTTTATTCATGGTGTTTCCGTAAAATGCTTGCCAAGTATGATGTTAACCAGAATTGCATTGCCTTATCATCCTCGCCTAGTGGTGAAGTTGAACTTAGCAATAGAGAAATAAAATTAATTTTGCAAAAGACTGTTAATAGGTCCAGAAGAATTGGTCTAAGAAATTAGATGATGCACTTTGGGCTTATAGAACAGCATATAAAAATCCTATGGGTATTTCTCCATATAAAATGGTTTATGGAAAAGCTTGTCATTTGCCTCTTGAGTTAGAACGTAAAGCATTTTGGGAAGTCAAAGAACTCAACTATGATTTCAAACTTGTGTGAAAAGAGGTTATTTGATATTAGCTCTCTAGATGAGTGGAGAACCCAAGCTTATGAAAATGCAAAATTATTCAAAGAAAAAGTTAAAGATGGCATGACAAAAGAATCCAAAAGCGTGAGTTTAAAGTCGGAGAACATGTTCTTTTGTAAAAGTCTCGCTTTTAGATTCTTTGTGAAAACTCCTCTCAAAATGGGAAGGCCCCTATGTTATCGAGGAGGTTTATCGTCCGAGCCATCAAAATAAATAATTCGACGGGATTAACGAAGGTTGTCAATGGGCAACGAATAAAGCATTATATCTGTATGCCCATTAACATTGAAAGTAATACTATCCAAACTTTGACACTAGAAGAACACATAAAAGAGTCCTTCCTAACACCCGTAATCGTGAAAATAAGGAGGTACATGATACGATAAGTATACAGACCAAAAATCCGCAAAATATTTTTATCAGTTTTGGAATATTTAAAAAATTGAAATAAAGAAACTTCCAGAAGCATCCCCGGTGGGAACAAGACACTGTGGCGCTACCGCACGCCTGTGGGTTGTGCCCACCGACACCTCCCGACCTTTTTCTACCATATGCTTGTCCTCCAAGATAAAAATCTATATATACTTCCGAACCTGTTGATCACCGTATCGCAGAGAAATCCTCTATTCTCTTTCTTGCTATTTTCTCGTCGAACCCATCTACCATGGCCTCTTCAAGTCCATCCAAGGACAAGCTCTTCAAGAACGCCATCAACCCATATCTCATGGAGGTGGTGCGGCACCCTCAAACCATCCAAATGCATGGGGTGTTGTACATCCGCGATGAGCAAGGTCCCAGGCACGGAACCTTGGAAGCCTTGTATGGAGCGTGAAGTCTTCCCGTGCAAGGATGGTGGAGCTGGGCTCAATGCCAATCACCTCATGATCACGGACCTTTCCGTGATCTCAAGGTGGATGGCAAGCCCATGAAGGACATCATATTCACCCTCAACAAGCAAATCAACTTTCTCCAAAGCGGATCTATGATCTTCAAAACCAAGTCTTTGAATATGAGGCGAGGTTTAAAGGTATGAGTTTGGCTGATAGTTGCAGACCTGTGTGACTCACTCCTCCTCTTATGATGGTGGACCACCGCCATGGAAATCCGAGGACAAGATCTATTCTTCTTCACCACCACCTTCTTCTTCATCACCAAAGGAGAACTGAGTCGGGTATGGCACTCCTTGGCTTCCGCCAAGCTTGGGGAGGTGCCCTGCATCGTATCACCCCACTATCTTATTACTTTTACTTATTTTAGTTTGATTTGCTTTAGATGAATAAAAGTTAGTTCGATCATTTATTCCTTGAGAGTTTGCTTAGTGATCTATCCTTGTAATCGTGTGCAAGTTATATAATAAAGTTTAGTTTGAGTTTTTGCTTTTTTACTTTCATGTTGTGAATAAAAGAAAAGAAATAAAGAAAGAAAAAGAAAGGAAATAAATAAAAGAAAGGAAATAAATAAAGGAAAGACCATATACTAATCCTATGGTAGGTGATGACACCACATAAGGAAAAGAATAAATAGAAAATTTTATTAGGATTGACAAACATAGCATTAGTCAATGATGCAACTCATGAAAGAATTAATAAGGAAAAGAAGATTCACATATAAATATACTATCCTAGAAATCTTTTGTGATTGTGAGCCCTCATCAAAATATTATATGCCAAAATTGTTGGTGTTGGACAAGGAAGACAACTTAATGGTTTATGTTTGTTTATATTCACATAGAAGTCATATTGTCATATATCCTTCAACATGTGGTGCCCCTATCTTTGCTAGCCAAACATTCCGTTAAGTAGAGATACTACTTGTGCAACCAAAACCCTTAAACCCAAATCTTATTTTCAAGTGTCCACCATACCTACCTAGGGATTGAGCAAGATCCTCAAGTAAGTTGTCATCGGTGCAAAAGGCAATAAAATTGCTTCTAAAAGTGTGAGATCATTTAGTGTAAGAGAAAATTGAGCGCTGTACTAACTTGTGATGGTGAAGAATAAAAGCGATGCATCGATAATAAAGGTCGCTACCACAAGGGGCAATTCAATGTGACGTTCTTTTGCATTAAGGGTTGAGCATACAAACAAATAAGTGCATGGCAACCTCTGCTTCCTCTCGCGAAGGGTCTATCTTTTACTTTTATGTGTTTACTTTTATGCAAGGAGTCAAAGTTTTCCTTCTATTCCTTTTTATTTTTCTCCTTTGGCAAGCATCATGTGGTGAGGAAAGATCTAGGCACATATGTCCAGTTGAATATAGATAGCATGAGTTATTATTGTTGACATCACCCTTGAGGTGAATATGTTGGGAGGAAAACTATAAGCCCTCCTCTTTCTATGTGTCCGTTGAAACGCTTGTTTTGTGTGTACGCGGTGAGTGTTAGCAATCATAGAAGACTATATGATGGTTGATTATGTGGACTTGCCTAAAGGCTCCGATACGTGACCCTTCCGAAAAGATGATGAATTGTAGTTGCAAAGTTGATGAGAACATAGTTTGTTGGTTTTAATGGTGTTTTTGCTCATACTTGATTGTGTGATGAATTGTTACTTATTCATGAGAAGTATATGATAAAAGTTTTATGATAAAAGTCTTATGTTTAATGTTATTACTGTTATAATAATCAACATGCTTCTATGTCCGTATTCTCGTTTTTATCGACGCCTCTCTCAAAGCATGTGGACATGTTTTTCGATTTGGTTTTCGCTGAGGACAAGCGAGGTCTAAGCTTGGGGAGTTGATACGTCCATTTTGCATCATGTTTTCTTAATGTTATTTATTATGTTTTTATCTATAATAATGCTTTTTAGTAATTCTAATGCCTTTTCCTCATAATATGCAAGGTATACACAAAGAGGGAGAATTCGCACCGGAAATGGACCTGAAAAAGCTACGCCAAACCTATTCTACACAACTCCAAATGAGCTGAAACTTCACGGAGAATTTTTATGGAATATATAAGAATTATTGGAGCAAATAACTACCAGAGGGGGCCCACCAGGTGTGCACAACCCACCTGGGCACGCCAGGCAGCCCAAGCGCCTTTGTGGGTTGTGCTCACCCAGCCGACCTCTCGTGTCCATCTTCTGTATATATGTCATTTTGACCTAGAAAATAATAAGGAGAGGACTTTCGACTATGTCGCCGCCGAGGCGGAACTTGGGCAGGAGCACTTTGCCTCCCATGAGCGATTCGCCGGGGAACTTCTCCTGAGGGGAATCATCATCATCATCACTAACAACTCTCCCATCTTGGGAGGGCAATCTCCATCAACATATTCAATAGCACCATCTCATCTCAAACCCTAGTTCATCTTTTGTGTTCAATCATATCGAACTATAGATTGGTGCTTGGAGTGACTAGTAGTGTTGATTACATCTTGTAGTTGATTACTATATGGTTTATTTGGTGGAAGATTATATGTTCATATACATTATGCTCTTAATACTCCTCTGATCATGAGCATGTTTATGAGAGTGATGAAGCTTAAACCCAGTTTATGCGCTATTTCGTAAGGGCCGATTGATCCAAAAGTTTAATGCTATGGTTAGAATTTATTCTTAATACTTTTCTCGTGAGTTATGATTATGGAGGGTTAATCATAAGTAGGAGGTTGGTTCAATTAAGAACATCACCTAAGCACCGGTCCACCCACATATCAAATTATCAAAGTAGCGAACACAAATTGAACCAACATGATGAAAGTGACTAGATGAAATTCTGTACCCTCAAGAACGCTTTGCTTATCATAAGAGACCGTTGGCCTGTCCTTTGCCTCAAAAGGATTGGGCTACCTTGATTCACTTTGCTACTACTAACGTTATTTGCTCGTTACAAATTATCTTGCTATCAAACTACTCTGCAACTTACAATTTCAGCACTTGCGAAAACCACTTGCCATTTCCTTCCTCGTTGGGTTCGACACGCCACTTATCGAAAAGAGCTACAATTGATCCCCTATACTTGTGGGTCATCAATCACCAAGATTAGGCTCTTGGTATCCTTGAATATTACCTGGGGTGCCTTGGGCATCCCCAAGCTTAGGCTCTGCCACCTTATTCCATAGTCCATCAAATCCTTACCCAAAACTTGAAAACTTCACAACACAAAACTCAATGTAAAATCTCGTAAGTCTGTTAGTATAAGAAAATAAATCACCACTTTTGGTACTGTTGTGAAATCATTCTTTATTTATATTGGTGTAGTATCTACTATATTCCAACTTTTCCATGGTTCATACCCCGATACTAGCCATAGATTCATCAAAATAAGCAAACAACACTAATTTGTCAAAACAGAACAACCTGTAGCAATCTGGATATTTCAATACTTCTATAACTCCAAAAATCCTGATATATTAGGAAATCCTAATAAATTCTTTTATTAATATTCTAAAAAGAATAAATATTTTATCATGCTCCTACTAAAAATAAAAATTGTTTTCGTGAGCGAAAAGTTTCTGTTTTTCAGCAAGATCAAATCAACTATTACCGAGGCTATCCCAAAGGTCTTACTTGGCACAAACACTAATTAAAACACAAACCACATCTAACAAGAGGCTAGATGAAATATTTAATGCAAAACATAACCTAAAAGCAAAACAAAAATAAAATTGGGTTGCCTCCCAACAAGCGCTATTGTTTAACGCACTTAGTTAGGCATAAAACACGAATAGATCTTAAGTGTTATCATCTTTGGCATGCAATCCATAAGTGGATCTCATAATAGATTCGTAAGGCAATTTAATTTTCTTTCTAGGGAAGTGTTCCATGCCTTTCCTTAACATAAATTGAAATCTAATATTTCCTTCTTTCATATCAATAATTGCACCAATTGTTCCAAGGAAAGGTCTACCAAGAATAATAGGACATGTAGGATTACAATCAATATCAAGAACAATGAAATCTATGGGAACATAATTCCTATTTTAAACAATAAGAACATCATTAATTCTTCCCATAGGTTTCTTAATAGTGGAATCCGCAAGATGCAAATTTAAGAAACAATCATCAAATTCACTAAACCTAACACATCACATAAAGTTTTTGGAATCGTGAAACTAGCACCCAAATCACACAAAGCATGGCAATCATAATCTTTAAGCTTAATCTTAATAGTAGGTTCCCACTCATCATAAAGTTTTCTAGGATAGAAAATTCCAATTCAAGCTTTTCTTCAAAAGATTGCATCATAAGATCAACGATATGTTTAGTAAAAGCTTTGTTTTGATTATAAGCATGAGGAGAATTCAACATGGATTGAAAAAGGAAATACAATCTATTAAAGAACAATTATCATAATTAAATTTCTTGAAATCCAAAAGAGTGGGTTCATTGCTATCTAAAGTTTCGACCTCTCCAATCCCACTTTTATCAATTTTGCATAAATATCTAAAACTCGAATCATTGGGACGCCTTCTAACTAAAGTTGACTCATCTCCAGTCCTATCTTTATCAAGATTTACATTGAAAATGCAGATTCAACAGAATTCACAATTACTTTAAGATCTTCATCATTATTCTCATGGAAACTAGAAGAACACGCTTTATAAACCAATCTTTTTAGCACGCATCTTAGCGGTTCTTTCTTTGCACTCATCAATGGAAATTATCATGGCTTTGAGAGACTCATTGATATCATGCTTAGGTGGAATAGATATAAGTTTTAAAGAATCAACATCAAGAGAAATTCTATCCACGCCCTAGCCAAATCATCAATCTTAAGCATTTTTTCTTCAATCAAAGTATTGAAATTCTTTTGAACTTATAAATTATTTAACACTATTCTCAAAATAAGAGGGCATATTATTATTATTTCCATAAGAATTGTTGTAGTAATTACCATAATTATTAGAGGAATTACTAGGAACGCCTAGGATTAAAATTACCTATACACGTTATTACCAAAATTGTTCCTACCAACAAAATTCACATCCATAGATTCATTATTATTCTCAATCAAAGTAGACAAAGTCATGTCATTAGGATCAATAGGATCACTCTTGCTAGCAAATAATTTCATAAGCCCATCCATCTTTCCACTCAAAACATTAATCTCTTCAATGGCATGCACTTTTTACTAGTAGAAGATCTTTTGGTATGCCATTGAGAATAATTAACCATAATATTATCTAGGAGTTTAGTAGCTTCTCCTAAAGTAATTTACATAAAAGTACCTCCCACTCCGAATCTAAAAGATTTCGCAAGCAAAATTCAATCCCGATAAAAAATGTATAATCATCCACAAATTCAAACCATGAGTAGGGCAATTTCATGTCATCAATTTGATCCTCTCCCAAGATTGTGCAAAATTTTCATGATCAAGTTGCTTAAAATTCATAATATTGTTCCTAAGGGAGATGATCTTAGTGGAGGAAAATACTTGGAAATAAAAGCATCTTCACACTTATTCCATGAATCAATACTATTTTTAGGCAAAGATGAAAACCAAGTTTTAGCAGATCTCAAGTGAGAACGGAAATAGCTTCAATTTAACAATATCATTATCCACATCTTTTTTCCTTTTGCATATCACACAAATCAACAAAATTATTAAGATGGGATGACATCTTCATTGGGAAGGCCGGAAAATTGATCTTTCATAACAAGATTCAAAGAAGCAGTATTAATTTCGCAAGATTCCCATTAGTAGCGGGAGCAATCGGAGTACTAATAAAATTGTTGTTCGGTATTGGAAAAGTCACACATTTGGTATTATCTTGAGCCATCGTGACAAAGCAAGCAATCCAACACACCAAAGACACAAGAAGCAAACGAGCAAGCGAAGACAAACGAAAGAGGGCGAAGAAAAGGCGAATCTTTTGAAAATCATTTTATAAGTGGGGAGAGGAAAACGAGAGGCGAATGGCAAATAATGTAATGCGAGGGATGAGAGTTTATGATGGGTACTTGGTATGTCTCGCTTTACAGATCTCAAGAACGCTTTAAATTGGCAAGTTGACGGAGACAAATCTTGACTTGACATGGCGAGATCTCCTCAGAATCGCGCCGTAAATTCTTCCTCGCTGCCTCTTGAGCTTGCATTGGTTTTTCCTTGAAGAGGAAATGGTGATGCAACAAAGTAGAGTAAGTATTTCCTTAGATTTTGAGAACCAAGGTATCAATCCAAGAGAGACAACGCAACAAGCCGCGAATACCTGACAAACAAACACCAACTTGCACCCAACGCGATAAAGGGGTTGTCAATCCTTCATGGTTATTTGCAAAGTGAGATCCGAGATGGATAAAAAGAAGTAATATTTTTGGTATTTTTGTTTATGGAACGGAGAGTAAAAGATTGCAAAGAAAGTAAATAGGAAACTAAAATTGTAGATCGAAAACTTATATGATGGAAAATAGACCTGGGGCCATAGGTTTCACTAGAGGCTTTCTCAAGATAGAAAATATTATGGTGGGTGAACAAATTACTGCCAAGGAATTGATAGAAAAGCTTAAAGTTATGATGATATCTAAGGCAATGATCATGAATATAGGTATCACGTTCAGATCAAGTAGATCGAAGTCGATCGTGATCTACTACTATTACTCCACACATCGACCGACCTCGCGGCATCTAGAGTATTAAGTTCATAAGAACAGAGTAAGGATGAAGTAAGACGACATGATGTAGCGGATAGACTCAAGCAATATGATGAAAACCCCATCTTGTTATCCTCGATGGCAACAATACAATACGGTTTCCCCTTCTCATCACTAGGATCGAGCACCGCAAGATTGAACCCAAAGCTAAGCACTTCTACCATTGCAAGAAAAACAAATCTAGTTGGCCAAACCAAATCGATAGTTCAAGAGACTTGCAAAGATATCAAATCATGCATATAAGAATTCAGAGGAGAATCAAATAATATTCAAAAATAAGCTGATCATAAATCCACAATTCATCGGATCTCGCAAACACACCGCAAAAAGAGTATTACATCAAATAGATCTCCAAGAACATCGAGGAGAACATGGTATTGAGAATCAAGAGAGAAGAAGCCATCTAGCTACTAGCTATGGACCCGTAGGTATGTGGTAAACTACTCACGCCTATCGGAGAGGCAATGTTTGATGTAGAAGCCTCATGAGATCGAATCCCACTTCGGCAGACGCCAAAAAGGCCCCTAGATGGGATCTCATGGGTAAGGTTGCGGCGGTGGAAAAGTGGTTTCGTGGTTCTCGAAGGTTTTGGGATATTTGAGAATATAGGCCAAAAAATAGGTTGGTGGAGTCACGAGGGACCCACAAGGGTGGGGGCGCGCCCACCCCTTGGGCGCCCCGACCTTGTGGTCGCCAGGGCTTTCTTTGACGGCACGCCAAGCCCTCCTGATGTCTTCTCGTCCAAGAAAAATCACCATGAAAGTTTCATTCCGCTTGGACTCTGCTTGGTATTCTTTTCCGTGAAACTAAAAATAAGGAAAAACAGAACTGCACCGGGCTCTAGGTTAATAGCTAGTCCCAAAGTCATATAAAATAGCATATTGATGCATATAAAACATCTAAAATAGATAATATAACAGCATGGAACAATCAAAATTATAGATACGTTGAGACGATCAACACTCTCTCTCGCTGCTATGCATATCCTAGCTAGATCTTGCGTGAGCGAGGAAATTTTGAAATTGCATGCTACGTTACCCAACACGTCCGACTAATGGAGGCATGGCCGGTAAGACCCCACGACGCAAGCATCCGATTGAGCAACATAACCGTCTGGTGAAGATGTCGACACACCGGACCCGGCTGTCTCACACGAGTCATGGTGTGTGATTAGGGCACCTTGGGCTTTCTAGTCTTTTGCTTATGATGGTTGTGTTTTCTTATGAGTTTTTGTTTTACGCCCACCGACGTGGTGCATGCTTGCTCATTGTTCGCCTAGCTTTGTCGCCGGTCATATGTCCTTTGCTTCGCCGGCGGGTACCATTTCTCCTCCCACCCAAAGGAGGTTGAGATACTTTCTCTTTCTTTTTCAATGATATGATGTCACCACCGCGTCAGCCTCGCCTCTCTGTGTTTACATGAGTTTTGGCTAGTTGTTTTGTGCATCGGCTCCGTTGTTCGCCTTCTTTGCTCCATGCACCTCCTAAGGCTTAGAAGGAGAGATGACCGCAGAATTTGATGAACTCATCGATGTTATGAGAGGTATAGAAGAGGTAAACGTTAATGCGTTATCAAGAAGATGTTAATAATGTCACTTCATTGCTCGAAATTGCTATAACCGACGGTGCAAAATATTGTCGTCCCTCGATAGGGGTCCGCGTAGCAGAAGTCCTGGATTGGAGGTCACACGAGGGGTTTATCCAGATTCGGCCTCCTGAGTAATACCCACGCCATGTTGGTTTTCATTATTCATCACTACAAAATTTGCTCTATTTTGCGACATTTCACTTGTGTCATATATAACCCTTTTGTCACGTAAAATGTAATCGCAAGGTTTTTCGCTTCACCCCACCGCACGGCGCCGCCATAAAAACTAAAATCTTGATGGTACCACTCCGCCACTAAGATGGCATCTTAAATGATTAACCAAAATCGTCGCCAAACTATCTTCAAAGAACGACCATAAAATGTCACTAGAGTTGAATCGATACTAACAACCGACTCACCATGTGTGACCAAAAAAATCCGACATACAGCCCATAATATATTGACATGGCACCTACAGTTGCGCTTAACCGAGGTTTTATCACTAACGATGCTCACAAGAATGACCAGATTTGACCGGTCAAATATCCCGACATGGGCCCATGGGATGCTCACATGGCTGCTTACATGTGGGTCCGTAAGATGGTGACGCATGCATTTCTGTCACTATTACCATCATGGTTAATTCATTGTTGCAATCACAACCAAATTCAAATTTGAATTCTAAATTTTTAAATTTTCAAATATGAGAATGAAATGACTTTAGCTAATTCTAATTTTGACGGTCAAGCCTCTGTGTTGCAAGCATCCCCGGATCAAGATACGGGCACACACAAGACATCAATGTATATATCAGTGCAATCACATGTATAAATAACGAAATGATATATAATTCATAATACTCAAATGGATGAAGTCCGTGATGCTCAAATTGTCCGGGTGAAATCGAATAATGCTAACGATTAGGTTATAAATCCTCCGCAGAGGTTTGTACACTTTACCTCGCAAGATTCAATCTCTTCACGCTTCTCGCACTTCAGAGTGTTTGAGAACAAGATGACCTAAACATGGTCTTCAAAGAGTTCCTCCACCACCGTCCGCACTCAACCCATCCTACCGAGTTCTACATCTCGCTAGTACCGGCCCCAGCCAGTAGTCACAACTAGGGTCAACCAAGCTGAGCCCATAATGACTTATTGCACGTAAGCTTCCCATGAAGTATTCTTCCGCCTCTTTGAGCCTGGGTGAAGCTCGCAAGATGTCATGGCGCTTCTCCATGCATCCCGCCAACCACTGGTTTCTCCAGGTGCCCGCAACCATCCTTCACCCAGAGTGTGTATTGAATTCTTGTCTCGAGTCTTGAAGTCTTGAGGCCTTGAAGATGCAGTCCTGCAGATTCCATCATGGAGTTGTCGCCATTGACGAGATCCTCCATTCTCACACCACCTCGAAAGCACTCATACCAAACCCCGCCTACTATAGCGTAGCATTAAAATAAATAACGCCCGGCTTGGTAATAGGGTGATGGGTTCCTACTCATGCATACTACTCAACTACAAGGATTCAATAACACTATCGAGGGGTGGTTGCAAGGATGCCACTAAATGCAATAAAAACATAGGTATGAAAGCAATGGTCAAAGTGAACTTGCTCGGTGATGTTGACGAAGAAGAATTATCGTTCTCAAGAAATAACTTGATAGACTACTCGCCACTGATGAAATCTATATAACAAACATATCATTTACATAAGCACTCACACTAACAATCAAAACAAAAGAGAGAGCGAATAAGAACCAAGGAACTTCAAATAAAACTAGGAGTCTTCTTCTACAACATTCACAAAAATAGTTTTGTCTAACGGAAAATAAAACACTAAAATAACAGAGAATAAAATATAAATTTAGTTAAGACAAAGAAAAAATAAAGTATTTTTTCATAAAGCTATTTTGAAAGTATTTTCAATTGGGAGTTAAAAGAGAGAAATCCATTGCAAGTTATTAGCGAACTTGAATTGATTTCACGATAACAAAATAAAAATAAATATAAAAACTTGTTGAACACCTACTGTTTAACTAATATAAACCAAACATAAACTTTCTGAAATATAAAATAAAATAATTTAAAAACAACTATAGAAAAGAAGTAGCTATAATTCAATAGAACTAAAACAGAATTTGTTTTACATGAAACAATAAGCTAAAATACTCAAACAATTTTGAAGTTTTTACCACTGGTAAATATGATCACTAGTGATCAGTAGAAAAAGAATCAAATAAAATCTATTTTTAAACTCCCGAATAAGCAAAACAAGCTTTAATTCAAATCTGATCTAACTCAATTTTATAAATCCAAACATAGACAAATTATATATTTTGGAAACTACAAGAAAATGGTGATCTAACGCAAAAGAATCAGCATCATTGGACTTCTAGATCAAAAGTTATAAGCTAAATAAGAACGGAACTAAATCTGTTACGGAATAAATCTGAAAACGAAACGGAGTTACATGTACGTGAGGCAGAGATGGCAGGAAGGAGATGGCGATGTGGAGGGCTGCTCGGGCGAGAGGTCGGGCCAAGAGGGTGGGGGTGGCGGAGGAGGGGTCGGTGCTTGGGGAGGTGGCGCTGGGCGATGGGAGGTTCCAGGAGAGCTCCCGTGAGCTGCTTAGGCAGAAAAGGAGGACGGTGGCAGAAGGCTACGGGCAGGAGGGGGCGTGGTGATGGGAAAATGAACGAGGAGAGGAGGGGTTTTATAGGCGGTCTCGGGAGGCGCTGGGATGGAAAGACGAGGAGATCGAAGGTGGAGATTTCTGCTCCATGGACATGGAAAGCTTCAGAACGTGAGAGGAAACAGAGGAAGGAGATGATCTCTTGTTGGGCTAGAATAGGAAAGTGCTTAATGGGCCAGCAGGTTTTTCCTAATAAAACGATTCCATTCCTATTTTTAAAATTAGGAAACTAAAACAATAAAAAGGAAATCAAATCAATTCGAATAAAGAGTTTTTATATACTAAAATTATCGAAAAATAAAATGTAGATGATGAGCATTATTCCACGGCCAAAATAAAAACAAAAAATGTTTTTCAGAAAATCCCAAAGGCTTTTCTTTTTTCAAATAATTTTAAATAAAAACTTTGGTTTTCTTGGCTCAAATATTTTCAAAATGCCCTGATTTTGGAGGGTCATTTTCTCCGCTTTTCTTGCTTGCAAGAATTTATTTTCGGGTATTTCTAGGAAGAAAATAGAGAAGCAAGTGCAAATATTTGAAAGAATTAAATTGCAAAACTTCGCTCAAATTCTTTATAGTTGAAGAAGTCATGTCATCTTCTCTCATTGATTTTAATAGGATGAATTTGAATTTATCGGAGAAGGAAAGTCATTTTATTCCTCTCATTCAAAAGTTTTTGAAAAGGTTCAAATTTCACTCAAGTTTAATTCACTCAAGCAAACAAACAAACAATTTAATTAATTATATTAACATACCAAAGTTCCACTCCTTTTGCATGAAGGGTAGCCTTTGTAGACCCATCTCCTTCAAGGTGAATATGCTTCATCATGTCCTTCAGATCTTCGGTAATCATGATTACTTGTCGTGGTCATGATCGCTTCCTACCTTTAAGGAAAGACTGTGAAGGGTCGCATCCTGTTGCTAGAAACAATGATGCTCGAAATAAGGTTCTTATCTCGGGGCATACATTCATATCATCCAAACAGAACTTCAAACTCAATTTCCAATTTCT
This sequence comes from Aegilops longissima, assembly GCA_021605205.1. NCBI lineage: Eukaryota > Viridiplantae > Streptophyta > Magnoliopsida > Poales > Poaceae > Aegilops > Aegilops longissima. The sequence goes on along the minus strand of JAHIAM010007512.1, from coordinate 2,381 downwards.
GCTTATGCATCACAACTCACCTTCTTCCATGTTCATCAAGAATATTAATTTCAAGATAAAATATGACAACTCCAAAGCTTTTCAGCATGTGACATTACAACTTTATTGGGTCATGAACTATTACAATCTCGAGAAATCTATTACATAACTCAACTCATTGAGCTCATGAAAAGGAAATTGCTTTACTACTCTTATTATCCATATCAAAATTCCAACTACTCAACTCCAGCTTTCATCTTGTCGGGACATTTAATAGCATAATGTCCCGCCTCCTTGCAGCGAAACAAATGACTTCCGACATGTCTCGGGGCTTTTGTGATTATGCGGGCTCCTTGGATTCTTGGCTTCTTTCGGCATTTACTAGCATAATGACCTAAATCCTTGCACTGTAATAAGTGATATGACTTAGGTCCTTCTCTCGCAAAATTGCGCTTGTTCTCGGTTGCCTTCCTTTTCTTCCTCGGATTTCTCTGTAATGATCGTGAGTTTCTATCTCACGGGGTCAAACTTCACTTCATTGTCGGAAATATCCTGATACTCCTCTTTCCTTGGTGCACATCGTAAAAATGTCCTTCTTCTCCACATGAATAGCGTGCATTGAGTAAAATCTGTTGAGACCTTCTCCATCCAGGTCTTCAACACTTCCAACATTATCGGTTCTTCTAGATCTTCCTTGAGGGCTTCTTTCATTCCATCTTCCTGGTTCGAATAGTTTGTTGCACCGTGGAGTAAATGTGACACTGCACCGGTAGTGGGTGGTTCCTTCACACAGAAACAAGTCACCGACTAGTTGGGCATTCCTCGGCTGGGTGTTCTTCCTCAAAATGAGGACATCCATCCTTGTGTTCCTCCCTGGTGTGTCCTATTCCCGAAATCTTGCGTGCACAAGGTTTACTTCTTGGTGCATCATTGTGTTTCCGGATAAGACGTGATTTCAACAGGTCTTCTTGAATTCCTCCCAAGTTCTTGCCCATTAAACCCATGGCTTGATGCATGTTCCACGGTTGCAAAGACTTTTGAAAGACAAGAGCGAGACCTCATACTTTTGAAACCAAATTGCCCCGGGTTTTTCCATGTTCTCAGATCCATAGCTCTCCCCCAGTCTTCATCCAGAATATACCCAACTTCATTCATCATCTAAAGGGTTTTATGAGATATGAGAGGGGGGGGATACAACAATAAAACAGTTTTTTTTTCAAGAAACGTTTTACTTTTGGTGTCAAAAACATCAAACAAATGACAGCTCACGATCATCGATCAAAAGTGTATAACAGGGTTTGGTCTTCTTCTAATAATTCTTCAGATCCTTTCAAGTCTTTAGTTTCCAAGTTTCTAGCTTCTAATACATGGGAAACCTTTTACTCAAGGGGCATTTCCCGATATCAAATCCTTTTGAGCGTTTCCTTGATCCTCCTGATCAAAGGATAAGGTATACTAACTATTTGAGGTGAGAGGGTCATTTGATAAAACAGAAAAAAGAAGTAAGAGTTTTTGAAAATAAAGTTTTGATATATCCTTCCAAGGGCTTTTCCGCTTAGGGTCACGCCCCATACCAACATGTGCTCAACCATTTCAGAGGACCCACCCGATCAAGCTGTGTTACCGTAATCCCGGATCAAGATGCGGCACAAAAGACATCAATGTATATATCAAAGTAATCACATGTATAAATAACGAAATGATATATACCTCATAATACTCGGAAACAATCAAACAGGTGGAGTCCCATCAACGCCATCCAGTTGAGGTAGACCGAATCAGATCGTAATTCTTACTGTTGGAAAGTAATCGAACATGATACGTGGGTAGGTCAAAAGAATGACCGACAAGATCACAATAAGAGAAAAAGATGATAAACTATACTATATGGATGGCTTTGTGGCTCAGATTCGAGTTTTGTTTATGTAAAAGCTGATTTATTTTCCCTACATCAAAGGAATAAATGAAGTCTGTACATGGAGTTTTCTATCCGACATGGTTCCGCCAACCATGTCTCATAGCCCAAAATCATCAAAGTTGCCCACAATTGTTATCAATCCGTGTTGAGAGTTCCAGATAGATCCAAGTCCAGATGCTCAAATTGTCCGAATCGGGACACGGCTAATCGATTGGTTATAACCCCGCAAGGTTTGTACACTTTACCCGCAAGATTCAACCTTCTTTACGCCTCGCATTCGAGTGTTTGAGAACAAGATGAACAAACATGGTCTTCCAAAGAGTTCTCCACCACCGTCCAACTAACCCATCCTACCGTAGTTCTACATCCGCTAGTACCGCCCCACCGAGTCACAACTAGGGTCAACCGCCAGAGCCATAATGACTTGGGTTCGGGGGCTTCCCCAAAAGTATTCTTCCGCCTCGAGCTCGGGTGAAGTCGAAGA
>JAHIAM010007511.1:0-30730 GCA_021605205.1 Aegilops longissima | reverse complement strand
GCTCGATTGCCATGATTAAAATCCAACGCTTATCATTTCCATTTATTTTATATCGATCGTCGATAATTTAAAGTCGGAGTCGACTGAATGAAATGTATGGTTTGATCGATTGAATGTTTATAGAGCCGATCAAATTAAATATATAATGTCATCAAGCCACATGTATTCCTTTGTCATACAACGACCTAGACTGCTTCAATGTTGAGCGCCAACACGCTTAGCGGTAGTTAATTTCACAAAATAGTGCTAATCACATGACAACACGCAAATAATATCCTAGTAGTTAATATCCGCATGCACTTAATATACTTCCAAATTAATGCATTGCACGCATACACTGACTAGTGCTGCTAGTACGTGAAACTGGTGTCATGACTTGTGAACGCTGCCCAGATATGGTCAACGGCAACATCATGTAGTTCTTCCTGTTTGCCCGCAAGGCCCAAACGCAGAAGGGGAGGAGGAGAGACATGGAACCCACCAGAAGTGAAGGAGAATAGTACTAAAATAATATTACATGGTATCCATTAATTAGGCTGTGGTAATATAAAACATTATGTGAACAAAGGGGTACAACAAACATTGCTATTCTATGATGTTGACTATTGACGGCGGCTTGAAGGCCCGGTCACATGTTCGATCCTCGCCCTTTATTTTTAATTTGTATATGGGTCCAAATTTGTTTCATGATATGTGGGCCCTTGGTGTGTAGTTTGTAGCACTTTAATTTGTGGGTCTAAATTTGTTCCATTCCAAGTGGACTATCTGTGTGTAGTTTTGTAGCTTATTTATAATAATTAAAGGGAACAACATAGTTTTTTCAATAATACCATGGTGCGATGTTGAAGGCGTAGAAAGGACGGCGAGAGAGCGGCGACCGAGCCGAGGGAAATCAACTAGGGAGTTGCATGGGTTGCAACTGCATTTGGAGAAGTGGGTAATGCTACGAAAATATAATCTAAACCAATCAAATAAATACCTACACAAATTAATCTGTTGGAGTGCCCTCGTAATGTAAATAGCCCCGCTTATGAGGATGGAGAGTTAGTAGCTTCAACGCTGTGGAAGATACGGTATGAGAAAGCGAGGTCAATCGAGAGACATATAGATAGAGAGACAATGAGTGTGGTCCCACATTCATTGAACAAATATATATGCTCGAGAGATATTGTCCGATTGAGCTGGTAAGGGTGAGGGCTGTAAGATAGAGCTTGAGAGATGATCCACTATAGACGCGATATATTTTGTGCGGAGGAAGCAAGGTCAACCGATCACATAGGGTCGCCAAGGATCAAAGAGTGAGACGGGTTGAGAGAGTGACCTAGATAAACGATGTGCGTGAGAGAGTACAATTTGAATAGGTTTAATTGGGCTCAAACATGGTGATATATCGCTTTTGTTCGAGAAAGAGCTAGGTAAATCGAGACACATACGAGAGAGAGAGAGAGATAGATAGATAGATAGATAGAGAGAGAGAGAGAGAGAGAGAGAGAGAGAGATTGAGAGCGAGCCCACCATGAGGTCAAAGAGTGGCGGCTTGATGGACTGACCTAGATAGACAATCATGGAGAGAGTATAGAGTGTCGATCGAGGCCCTAAGGGAGATATATCATTGTGTGTGAAAGAAAACGAGGTTAAATGAGACTCTGTATAAGAGAGCTAGATTGAGCGAGTGTGGTTCACCGCATGGAAGAAAGAGTGAGACACTCGATGGAGTGACTCTAGATATATAACGCATGTGTGGTAACGTAGAGGTTGGGGGCTAGATAGGCAATGCATGTATTTAGCGCGAGAGGGTGAGAGGGAGAGGGGGGAGAGAGCTTGGCATGGGGTGCAATGATGGGTGTGTGAGGTAAATACATTTGGTGGAGGGAAAGGGGTTGTGTAGTTGAGAGACTTAGAGATCTAAACATGGAGAGAAAGAATGAACGTGTGTTGGAAACCGATAGCTTGCTAAGGTGGTTAGGAGAGGAAGATTGACCGATACATGAAGTATGTAGGCTAGCGTGGGGGCTAAAACAACATTTGAATGTACATAGTATGAGACTTAATATCGATGTTTCAATTGTACATTGTAAGATTTGAACCGAGGACCAGCATATGGGTAATTATTTTGAATTCGTGCATGCTAAGTTTTGAAGTTGACATTGGCTCAATTTGTTGTGCTATTTTGTAGGTCATATGTTTGAATCCATCCAAAAGTTTTCTCACTACCATGGTGTTCATCATATACATATGAATTTGTACTAAAAAGTAGCGTGGATACAAAGGAAATGCGTAAACCGCTAGAATTGGAGATCGCCATGACACACACTCTAATTCAAATAACTAACTACGTGACACACACTCTAATTCAAATAACTAATTATGTGACACCTAATCCACGTTAGTAAGGTACTGCTTCGATTTTTTTCAAATAAACTCATTAATTATTTATAGTACTCCTCTGCTCACTTTTATAAGACCTTGAAGACATTTCTATAATGTGCAAAACAGTTCATTTTAAGTTGTCCTAAACGACTTACAAAAGTGAACGGATGGAGTATCTCGCTTCAATGACTAATTATTGCAAGGAAAACACGGCATGGTAATATATAGATTCGCTTGCAAATGAAAGAAGATTCGTCACTCAAAAATGAGCACCAGCGCAGCAGGGTCGTGTCGGGTGGATGCGCTTCGTGCCTTAAAGGCAACGCCTCAGGATCGACATGTGGGCCAGCCACCTGTTGGGCCCACATGTCATGGACATAAAGCTGGTGCCTTAAACCCGGCATAGTCCTGTCGGGTGGTCGCAGGGCCGGATTTGACGCCAGCACAAAAGCCCGAACAGCTCTACAGCAGATTTCGGCAAGTTTTGGCCTTATATGCATCAGCCCGATTCATTGTCTTGGGTCAATAGTTGCTGTCTTGTGCTTGCTACCCTACGCTCCGCTCTATCGGCTAGGGTAGTAAAGGAGAACTCATCGTGATTGTGCTTCCGGTTCATCTGGTCAAGTACCTCAGAGAGAAAGCCCAAAACTGACTGCATGATATGCGAGAGCTGGTCAACCACTTGACGACTTATTGGAATCTTTAGTGATTCTCCGTGTCACACGAGGGATCTTTTCAGATCAAATATGTAAGGCACCACATGCCGTACATACCAGGGCTATGTCGTAGTCCCACCATAAAACCTCCGCTAAGGAAAGTGTTAACGCCTATAGTCCGATTGTTCCGTTCGCCGATTATCACCTCCTTCATGGACCAAGACGTTGGATAAAGAGTGATTAAATGTTTTCCGAACACCCCCATTTCCTACGAGGGGCTGAAGCCGATGACTGAAAATTTCAGATTATATTAAAACGGCCGACAGAGGAATTCAAGCTTTCGAGCAAAACATAAATATAGATTAACTATAAAATTGTTTTTACAATCCTCATGCACCTCACGACATTATGTCTTTCGAGCACCGACCTCTATCAAGCGCGGCTCTAGGACGCTTCAAACAATGCTCCGCCCGGACGGTCCTTGCCTTTGGGTGGACTCTTCATCACAACATCGATGGCCTTCATCTTTCCCTGTAATGTCTTGACTGGCAAAGGCCATCCGTGCACCTTCAACGCACGCCCACCGCTTCACAACATCGATTCGTGGCACCGCCAACAAGTCGTTGTACCAAACCGAAGTAACTATCCGAATAGGCTCTGGCACAACCGGTTATGACATCCTTCATGGCAGCCCGATATCCTATGAAGTTCGCCCATTGGGACTTCTTCGTTCATTGAGCAATAGAGGGCGCTGATGCGCCTAAATCGACCAAAAAGCTTCTCCATTGCTTACCCATCTCGCCTTGATAATATCACCGCATCGAAGAACTCTTCGGCAAGTCCAAGAACTCGTCCGAGAACTCCACACTTGGTTGTTGAGCATAGTTCGTCACCGAACTTAGTTTGCAGTAGGGCTTTCCACCACAATCTCCTGGCTCGCCGAACTCCTCACGGGCTGCTCGATTTCGATCGCCTCCTCGCCTCTTGTAAGGCCTTGTCCGCCAGCCAGAGGCTTTATTCTCCTTCTCCGTAAATTCACGCTGGCATTTTCCATTCGAGCGCCATCGTGATATCTTCTCGCTCTGGCGTCGTGTCGCTTGTTCGCTTTTAGCTCAGCCGATGCCTTTTCGGCAGCAGCATTGTTGGCCGCCGGCCTGCCCTTGGCCAGCCAGCCCACTCGAAGAACTTCAATGGCGGCAAGACCATCCGCAGCCATGCATATTCCAAAGATCTAAATCTCAGCATCATGCTTATACCACAAAAATGTATTGGGATTCGAATACATACCTTGTGATTCGCCAAGACGATATTGATTAACGCAAGATCATCCCTGCCACATCAAGCTTCTAGCTCGGCAATTTCCATAGTCCAGAAGTGGCCAAGGAGGAAGCAGCTTGTGTTCAAGTTCATCGTTAGTCCGAACGATCTTTTCGATCCTCCGCTTGCTTTCCCACCGAAAACAACCCGAGTCTCGTGGGATACTACCTATACACAGCGCATTTGCAAATGAAACATAGCTGAAAACATTATGTCACAAACCTCAAGTCCTTCAAGAGGCTCATGAAGGTTTATTTAATCCGCTCTTCAAGGACAAGATCTTCTCAATCACTGCATCATTAAGGTACGCTGTTCCTCGAGGCGATGCTTTTCAGCATGTCTCGTAGTATATCCGGTCCGGTCTCCAAAGCCGCTTATAGGAGCACGACTATCCTTTGAAGGAATCTGTTCACCCGCCTCAGAATCACCTGTTGGCCGGGACGGAGTCCGGGCCTTTGTTATCATCAGCCCTGAATCCCGGATGGTTGGAGATCCACCTCGTACTGCCTCTTTTGTCCCCAGCAGAACTTGTTGGTTAAGAGGGACCTCCGCGATGACACTTCAGATTCATCCGCCTTTATTGGGAGGAGGATGGAGGAGGCGTTCGCTTCCATCATCTCTAGGAGGAGACTTCCAAGAAGAGGATTGCCAAGAAAAACTCGGGCTGACCTGAAAATGCATGAACGCTACACGATATCTTCGGTGAACAGCAACGGAGCGGACGCTATCAAAGTACTCCGGATTCACTTACGTTTGGCCGAGGGATTGTCTCCTTGTAGGAGCTGTTCAACAGCGCCGCTTCCAAACCCAAGCCGCCGATGGTGGTATCTTGCCCTTCTTGGAAGACCGCCCCCCAATCTTCGGAGGCGGCCCTTTCCTCCTGCTTGGAGAAGGGATACGGGTCCTTTTCCGCTCCTCAAAGCGAGAAAGTTCGATTTCTCCAGCCTCGTTGTCCGACTTACCTTCGAACCAAGGTCATCTTGGTCTTCTACCTCCTTTACCTCCCTTACCGCCTAGTATGGTGCCGAGGCCAGCATCCTTGTTAGCACAGAGTAGCTGAGTCTTCGGAAGGGAGCCGACACCTAATCCGCTCCACTTTCTTTATTCAACCCTGAAAAAGGATGATTCCGCCAAGATCTTGTCACCGGGTATCTGATTATGGGTATTTCACAAACTGGTACTTACCGGTATCCGGATGGTTACACCAGGCCGACATCTTCGGTGGTGTTCCGCCATTGCCTTCGCTTCAAGAGTAATTCCACATTCCTTTGTGTGTAGTGTCAAGAAGTGCTGAAGAGTCCGCGACCTTCCGGATTGAACTCCCACGCGGAGAGGCCGCCGCTGGCACAAGCAGGTCCGGACTAACTAGCATTACTTGAACGAAATTGGCTATATTGATGTCCTCTCAATGAGGCTTCGATGCGCGACTTTGTAGAGTTCGACTCGCTCTGATCCCCATCCAACCCCTTATTAATCCACGATGCAAGCTGAATTGCTGATCGGAATGCTGGCTCCTGCCCACTTGGAGCCATGGGGCTTGATGATATAGAACCACCCCTGCTGCCATAAATCGGAAGATTTTTCTAAGGATCCTTTCAGCCAAACAGCTTAGCAAGCTTGCTCATCTAGCACCGCCAAGACTCAGCTTGCTCATCAGAGCACCGCCAAGATTTCAGCTTGTTCTCTATCACTTGCGGCTTCACATCAAGGTCTTGAGCCACAAGCTGAAGTGGAGGAGTCCGAGGAAAGTTCGCACGTGACGATAAACGCCAAGATAAGAAGAATAGAGTCCAGTACGATCGTGAAAATCTAGCGCCAGAATAGAACAGGAGCTCCTGACGAAGTTAAGTGCAAACCCTAACCCGCAGGAAGTGACACGAACACGCACCTCTCATGGATCCGGGGTGGAATAACTCACTCGGCGGAAGCCGATGATGGATTTCGCGTCAAATACCCGCCGCTCAAGCTTTGCAATATCTCCTCCGTGATGGAAGAAGTTACCCACCGCCTTGTCGGCTGGATCCGGACATGATTGGGGTCTGTGGCAACCGAACCCACGTGTTGGAACTGGGGAGTAAGGGTTGAGGAAGAAGCAAGCATGAAAGAAGAAGACGGTCCCAGACTTATATAAAGGCTGCGAATATCAAACGCCTCTCCTAGGCCTCAAAACTTGCCTATTCCCAACGAAGTTGTACCCAAACGACGGGGTTACACATCCGGTTGACAAGAATCCTTAAAAAGGGAGATACGATCTCCGCTTGGATAAAACATGCCAATAAAACCATGTCTTGAGACGTGGGACGACGGGCCAGCTAACGGTTCAAAATAATGAAAGGAAAGGCGGATGTCATATTACCAAAAGTTGATACAGATTGACTCGAAATATTATATCCTCTCGCGTTGTGTGTACAAGTCCGGATACAATCATTACATCCAAGACTATCTTGAGTTCGAAGGGGAACCTCCTTGCAATGCCGAAGACAATATGCTCGGACTTCGCCATTGAAGCCGTGTTCAGGCTAATGAGGGAGTCCAGACTAGAAGTCTTAGCGTCCGCCTGTTATCCATGGCCGACTGATGGGTTGTGAAGACATGAAGGTCAAGACTATACCCGTGTCCGATTGGACTCTCTTGGCGGAAGGCAAGCTTGGCGACCAACTATGAAGATTCCTTCATGTAACCGACTTATGTAACCCTAGATCCCTCTCGTGTCTATATAAACCGGAGGGCGAGTCCGGATAGTAGATATATATTCATTACCATAGTCATACAAAGCAGACTTCTACGGTTTAGCCATTACAATCTCGTGGTAGATCAACTCTTGTAATACTCATATTCATCAAGATCAATCAAGCAAGAAGTAGGGTTACCAGAGAGGGCCCGAACCTGGGTAAACATCGTGTCCCCGCCTCCGTTACCATCGATCCTAGACGCATAGTTCGGGACCCCTACTCGAGATCCGCCGGTTTTGACACCGACACCCCTCCCCGTGATATAAAGGAGTGGAGGATGAGGAGGGCCAGCCTCCTAGGGCGCTGGCCTAAGGGGGGGAATCCTACTCCAACTAGAGTAGATTCCCTCCTAGTCCAACTAGGAGGGGAAGGAAGGTGTCGGGTTTTGTCACGACAGATGTCCTAAGTGTCGGACTTAGTCCGAGGCCAACGATCTATGTGGAAGCTTGAGAGGGGTTGACCGAATCAAGAGACGACACAAGACAAGGATTCAGACAGCGGCCCCGGGAAACATCATCCGTAATAACCCTACATGTTTTTTGGGGCTAGGTCTCATTATGCTCATGAGAGAGTCAGAACCGACTCTCCTCTAGTTGTGTCTAGCCCAGAGATTGTATATTCTTGCTTGTCCTCTTAGAGCCCTGCCCTCCTTATATATGTCAAGGGCGGGTTACATGGAGTCCTATTAGGATTAGGACTAGTCTATATCTAATACAAACCGAATAAAAGTCCAGGTCTTAACCTTGTAAGACAAATATTCTCACGCTTTTCCTTGTAAACCGCCCACCATAGTATGAATCGCCTTCATGAACCGCCCATTGGCCACCGGTTCTGCTGCCTTCCGACCCGCCTGATTACACCAATGAATCAGAACCGTGTCCAAACGGGTCGCCGAATCACAATTTCAGCCGGTCTCAAGTAAACCGCCAACCGTTATACTTTCGTCGGGCTTACCAAGGGTATTGATACGCCCATTTTGCATCATGCTTTTATATCGATATTTATTATGCTATGGGCTGTTATTACACATTATGTCACAATACTTATGCCCATTCTCTTATTTTACAAGGTTTACATAAGGAGGAGAATGCCGGCATTGGAATTCTAATGAAAAGGAGCAAATATTAGAGACCTATTCTACAACTCAAAAGTCCTGAAACTCCACGAAAGTCATTTTGGGAAATAATAAATATCCAGCGGAAGAATTCACCAGAGGGGCCCACCTGGCCACGAGGGTGGGCGCCCTACCTCAGGCCTCGGTGGCCCTCCGATGCCCATCTTCCGCTATATGAGGTCTTTCGTGAGGAAAAATGATAAGCAACCTTTCGTGATGAAACTCCGCCACGAGGCGGAACCTGGCGGAACCAATCTAGGGCTCCGGCAGAGCTGTTCTCATTGGGACACTTCTCCGGAGGGGGAAATCATCGCCATCATCATCACCTGCGCCTCCATCGGGAGAGGCAATATCCATCAACATCTTCACCAGCACCATCTCCTCTCAAAACCCTAGTTCATCTCTTGTATCCAATTCTTGTCTCCAAGTCCGGATTGGTACTAGTAGGTTGCTAGTAGTGTTGATTACTCCTTGTAGTTGATGCTAGTTGGTTTATTTGGTGAAAGATCATATGTTCAGATCCTATATGCATATACCCCTCCGATTATGAACATGAATATGCTTTGTGAGTAGTTACGCTTTGTTCCCGAGGACATGGGAGAAGTCTTGCTATTAGTAGTCATGTGAATTTGGTATTCGCTTGATATTTTGATGAGATGTATGTTGTCTAGCCTCTAGTGGTGTTATGTGAACGCAACTACATAACACTTCACCATTATTTGGGCCTAGAGGAAGGCATTGGGAAGTAATAGGTAGATGATGGGTTGCTAGAGTGATGAGTTAAACCCTAGTTTATGCTGCTCGTAGGGCTGATTTGGATCCATATGTTTCATGCTATGGTTAGGTTTAGCTTAATACTTTTGTTGTAGTTATGTGCTTGCAATAGTGGTTAATCATAAGTGGGATGCTTGTTCAAGTAAGAACAGCACCCAAGCACCGTCCACCCACATATCAAATTATCAAAGTACCGAACGCGAATCATATGAACGTGATGAAAACTAGCTGACGATATTCCCATGTGTCCCCGGGGCACTTTTCCTATTATAAGAGTTTGTCTAGGCTTTTCCTTGCTACAAAAAGGATTGGGCCACCTTGCTGCACTTTATTTACTTTTGTTACTTGTTGCTCACAAATTATCCTATCACAAAACTATCTGTTACCACTTATTTCAGACTTGTAGAGAATACCTTGCTGAAAACCGCTTATCATTTCCTTCCGCCCTCGTTGGGTTCACACTCTTACTTATCGAAGGACTACGATAGATCCCCTATACTTGTGGGTGATCAAGACTCTTTTCCGCGCCTGCTATCAGTGAAGCGCCTTTGGTAGGTGGAATTTGGTAAGGAAAAAATTATATAGTGTGCTGAAATTTACCACTTGTTACTATGGAAAGTAATCCTCTCGAGGGGCTTGTTCGGGTATCTTCACCCCACCAAGAGAGCAAAGAGTTGCTCCTCAACCTAATGAACCTAATGAAATGAATATGAAAATGTTCCTTTGAATTTCCTTCTATGATGGAAAACTCTAGCTAATCCATTTGTAGGAGATGGAACAAAGCATCCTGATGAGCACCTAATATATGTGGATGAAGTTTGTGGACTATTTAAGCTTGCAGTATACCATGATGGTGTTAAGAAGAAGGTCTTCCTTTATCTTTGAAGGTAGATGCATTGACATGGTATAGGCTATGTGATGATACGAGATCATGGAACTATAGAAGATTGAAATTGGAATTTCATCAAAAGTATTATCCTATGCATCTTGTTCATCGTGATCGCAATTATATATATAATTTTGGCCTCAAGGAAGGAAAGCATCGCTGCTTGGGGGGCTTTAATCAATGTTGTATTCATGCCCCAATCATGAGCTCCCAAGAGAAACAATTATTCAAAATCTTTATGCTCGCTTTCGAAACAATCGCACCATGCTCGATACTTCTTGTGCGGCTTTTATGATGAAGACTATTGAATTTAGGGATTTATTGGATAGAATTAAACGCAACTCTGAAGATTGGGATCTCGATAAGGTAAGGAGTCGTATGACACCTAAGTAATTTGAACTACATTTCTGCATTTGCCTTAATGTCTCACTTGTATGAAAACTGTTAGCGTAAAAACATTCGCTCAAGGGACCACGAATCTCGCAACTATACCGCATAATCGCATTGCTCTTGTGAGTACCTCTTGCCTGTATGACCATACTTACTTTCATAGTTGTTTGATTATGTAGCCACTGCACATGTTAGCCTCAGAATCGCCCATATGGTGGACATTATAAGATCCGCTTTGGACTCTTACACAAATTTAGAATCAACCCAATGCTTTTGAAGAGGTTTAGCTCAGAGTCCTCTTGTAAGGACTAAACTTGGTCTATCACCGTACTTACATTATCAGCTACTTCCTCCGTCCCATAATATAAGAACGTTTTGTACAAGACACCAAAGTGTTCAAAACACTCTTGTATTATAGGAAGAGGGATTGTTCATTTTGTAGCATTCTTCATCTTATCTCCTCGCCCACCATTTACTAAAAAAGATCAGATCTATATTTAATCTTACCAACAAGTAGAATACATGACAATGCCAAAGGCTGAAGTGTAGCCCATTGCTCTTGTCAAGACATTTTGTCATGTAACGCTTGTACTTCCAGTGGATTGGTAGTTGATTATGTAGCATCAATCTGCATCTTATCTTCATTATCCTCTATCCCTTCCAAAGATTATCATATCTATAATTACTCTCTACAAAATGTAGAGTACAGTGCAATGCTTATGAAGAAGATTCTGTGATGAAATTCTTGAGTTATCCTTCCTTGACATGGAGAAGGGCATTATAAAGCCGTGTTAACTGTTAATGTAAGTCAGTCCTTCTAAAGCCTTTATCCTCAACTGCTGTTTAATTTGCTCATACTCCCTATCGCTTATCGCTGTTTAGTTTGTTGTTTCTACCAAAATGCATGTTCGTAAGAACTGTAAGTTCTAAGTTTTACTTGTAAAACCAAATTTCTTATTCATACCATGCACATTACTTAATACTCCCTATATGTATGCTTGGTTTTGTGGATCTATAATCCAAAGTGTGGTGAAGCAGCCCACGCTGCACCTTGTCATCTCCTGTTTTATCTTACCGATGTGGTCGATGATATGAACAACATGCCATGCACATTATCCAAAATAGATACAATGATTTTATTTTCCTTCATCTATGCTTGTTATGTTGACATGGTAATCCAAGAGTGTGGTGAAGCTCCCGATTATGAATAATGCCAAATTATGCTATTGATATTTTGAACTTACTCTTTATTTTCTAATTTGAAATTGGATATAATTGATGTAACAGTTATCATCTTTGTTTATACACGCATAAAACCTGTCATCTCTATGCTTTGTTTCAGGTGATATGCCCGATGGCATGCACAAGTCTCTTCAAGGCTGTGAGACAAACCCAACATATATTGCAACAAAGAAGGCAAAACATCTTGAAGATAGCTAGACAACCCCAAAGTCTTGTCTTGATGTAGTGTTCAAGTTACTTGAGACTAACAATGACAAGCTCACTGTAATTCGTTGTCTCAATCAGTTCGACTTCTTCATCCCAAGTTCTAGCAGTAAAGGCATTCTGCAACTCAACTTTGACTTGAAGTCCTATCTCTAAGAAAGATTGCAGAACACCAATGAGAACCTCATCGCTAAACAGCTACACTGAAGCTATGACCGACATGCTAGGCGGGTCTCACAGCCTTGCTCAAGCCAGCTTCCGCAGTTCCTCTCAAGGCTAACCTTTCTTGAACTGTCTTGGAAGTGGTCTCGTCCAAGATATTTTGTTACGCTGCAATGGTGCCCAGTTTTTGTAATCTGCTTCTTCATTGCGCTTTATGATCACTGGTGGCGAACTTCGATGCCCAGTGGATGTAATATACCTTAAATCCTTTATTGTATAGTGTAGGTTTATTCTTAGTTACTATGTCGTAATTTCTTTATTGTATAGAGTAGGTTTGTTCTTAGTTCCTACTAGTTACTGCCATCATCAGCTATCTAAAAAAAGTCAGATGTAGTCGACCGGGCTGAAACATTCGATAACGGGCCAGGTTTTTAGTGGGCCACAATTGGGCCGGCCTGCGTCTTTCTTGGGCCCGAATTATTGGGGCCTTCACACATTGCGCCAGGCCCAAACTTACACCGGCCTATATTTTAGTTGTACCTTTTGTCGCCCCAGCGCTTAGTTTGGCCCAGGTAACGTTGGGCCATTAACAGGGTGAATATTGTACTGGCATGTTACGGCCGAGATGAAACCACGTGCCTTTAGCAGGCCAAAATGCATGTTGAGCCTCAATTTTCACAAGTCGTCGACGGCCTTCAAAGAGGTCGAAATGTAGACCGGCCGTTATGGGCCCGATTAGCTCACGGCCGTTACGGTGTCGAACATATCTCGGCCTTAGTTGGCCCATCGATATCATGGGCCTTTAAGAGGCCGAAAGCTTAGTACAGCATCAACGGGTCAATTACGAGATGACCTTTAACAGGCCCAAAGTCACATTGGGCTTAATCTGCCACCTTTAGCACGGGCCGTTAGTGGGCCCGATGTCCCGTCGGACCATATATGGCCCATGGGCAGCACGGGCCATTCCGAGGCCGAAAGTCACACCGGCTGAAATGGGCCCATGTTCACATCAGCCTCTAACAGCCGAAAGTCACTGGTTGTAGTTGGGCCCAATATTCGGCGAACAATTAACGGGCCAGATCTGGCTTCGGGCCGTAAATGGGCTGGGTGAACAATTAACGGGCCAGATCTGGTTTCGGGCTGTAAATGGGCCTTTATTAAGCAGGACGTTATTGGGCTGGCCCACTAGTACCTGATTAAGTTCTACGGGCCTTTGATCGGGCCGCCTTTTTAACCTATATGGGCCTCATGGGCCCAGCCACGCGTCGACGCACCATAGGCATGTCTCCTCCAATGGACGGGCGATATCCGCCCATCGACGACCAAATGTAATTTTACACGGAAATTTCCCATTGGTCGGGCTGTTAACGGGTTATCGGATCCAAAATCTGACCCGATAGCTTAACAGCGTTCCGTTATGGTGGATGCCACGTATCGGTCACCCTTGACGAAAGCACTTCGTGACGCCGCGATTTATCGTCATGGAAGTGGACACTTCCGTGATGATAATTTTGGTAATGTCATGGAACACTTCTACGACAGCACAGGTATGACTATCTTGATTCTGTCATAAATTTGTCATGGATGTACATGCATGAAAAAAACGCGACCTACTGTGACAAACACGTATCATCACGGAAGTGTATTTTTTTGTAGTGTCACGATTGTCCAGACAACCTGCCGCGGGACTTGGATAGTAGAGCAGGACACGCAAGACCGATCTACGGATCGCAAAGGCATACCTCGACACGCGACGATGGCCACCTATTCGGACGTGACAAACCTAGCCACGCCCGAGCTGAAAACCACAAATGGACTCCTTCGGATTTATGTTGCAGTGTGGCCCAACATAGAGGTGCCACACACCCGCTTTGCTTCACCGATGAAGTAATGGATCATGAATTCCCCGAAGGATTCAAACCCGTCAATATTGAATCATACGACGGAACAACCGATCCCGCGGTATGGATAGAAGATTTTATCCTCCACATCCATATGGCCCGTGGGGACGACCTCCACGCCATTAAATGCCTCCTACTAAAGCTAAAAGGGCCAGCTCGGCACTGGTTAAACAGCCTGCCTGAAAATTCCATAGGCAGCTGGGAGGACTTGGAAGAGGCCTTCCTCGATAACTTCCAAGGAACATATGTCCGGCCACCGGATGCTGATGACCTAAGTCACATTGTCCAAAGAGTTCAAGAGTCAGCCAGAAGCTCGACTCGTTCTTAGTCAAAAGGATCAAATCATCGATCGTCCGGACGCGAAGCCCTTGCAATTTCAGACACAAAGGTCCGGATGGCTTGCGCGCCACCTCGCCAAGAAGGACCTAAATCCATGACAGCCCTCATCGCTCGATGACCCGCTTATGCTGGAGAAGACAACTCGCCGCTCAGAGAAGCAACAACGCCAAATGACCGGGCACTTCCGAAATCCGAGACGGCAATGGCAAGCCACGACAAAGCAAATACAACAGTCACAATGATAATGAAAGATCACACGACACACCAGTCAACGCCGGATTCAGCAATCCCAAGCCCGGTCAACGGAAGAAGCCATTCTGTCAGATTTCGGGTTCCGGCAGACCCTTGAGGTTCGAACACTGGGGTGCGCGCGGTGATCCAACCCTCCACCGTCTCGTACCTCGCCGAATCGCAGGGACCTAAACTACTAAAAAGAACAGCACAAGAGACACAGGATTTATACTAGTTCGGGCCACCGTTGTGGTGTAATAACCTACTCTAGTTTGTGGCGTGGTGGATTGCCTCTTGGGCTGATGAAGAACAGTACAGGAGAGAACAGCCTCGCGAGGGTCTGTTCTTGGCGGGTGCGATGAACTGCTAGGTGGTGTTCAGTTGCTCTAGCTACTGGTTCCTTGATGAGGATTCCGATCTCATGCCGGGGGGCCGATCTAGATGCCTCCCTCTCTGAGTGTGGCTACTCCTATTTATAGGCAAAGGCCCTGGGCCTCTTCCCAAATATTGAGCGGGAAGGGCGCCAACAATTGGCCATTTTGAAGGGGAACAATGGGTACACTTATCCCGACTAAAGTTGGTCCTCGCCGCCAAAGGCTCGTGATGACGCCGCTTGGGCTCCACGATGACTCCCTTCCAGCCGCTGGGGCTGGTCTTGGTCTTGTTGCACCAAACGGATGCCTTTGCTTGATGCTCTACGCTGCGCTTGCTCCTTTGCACCAAAGAGGAAAGGAGGACATCAGCTGGCTGGCGCCCGATCGGGCGCCCTTGGTCGCCATGGCTTGCGCCATGGGCACCTCGCGAGGTACCCCGCTTGAACTCTCCGCCTCCTCATGAGCCAGCCTGACGAGGCCATGCCTGAGGAAGCTCCTTGTCGTCCGCCCCGCGAGGCTTGGTCCCTCGCGAGGGTCTTGAGCTTGCGTTGATGAAGATGGGTTGTCCTGGGCCTCCTTTGAGCCACGCCAGCAGGCAGCAGCAGCAAGTCTGGGACCCCTGCTCCTGAACGCCGACAGTAGCCCCCGGGCCCATGGCGCGCCCGAACTTGGCCGAGCAGAGAGGGTAAAGGGCAAGTGCGAAGCGTCGCGGGCCCTAACAGCCTGCGGCCTTGGGCGACGCGTGGCGGTTGATTGGAAGTGGGCGGCACTGTTCCCCCACGCCTCCTTATTTCGTGCCTTGCTAGGTGGACACGCTGTTGTACACATCCGTTCTCCTCTCTGTTGCTCGTGCGCCCTTGTCCTTCCCCCTCTCAAACTCCAGCTTCCATTTTCAATCCAATCTTGATTCTTCCCCCCGCCCCCCTTTCAATTGCCATGGCTCCGACGAAGAAGGGGAAAGGGAAGAAACCTGTGCCTCCGCCTCGCTCTCCACCGCCGGCGGCCTCCGCCGTCGACCCGTCGATCATACTCAATCTAGAGGGCTTGGGCAAGGTCAGTTCGGCTCTGGACAACACCTTCAACGAATGCGGGAGGACGACGACCTGGCCCGCGTCCCACTTCTCCATCGACAGGATAGTCACCGAGGTCCGGTATTTTGCTGACGCCCTGTGGGCGGGGCTGGTTCCCCCCCTTTTCTGATTTCTTCAATGTCGTGCTTTCCCACTATCAAATCCACATGATGCATCTGGGTCCTGAGTCCATCACTCTCCTCTCGGTCTTCGCCTTCGTTTGTGAAGCAATGATGGGCATCCTTCCTTCGGTTGCCTTGCTGCGCCACTTCTTCTCTCTGCGCCTTGTCGATCCCACCCAATGCTCGGCGTGCGTGAGCTTCGTCACCGCGCCCGAGACGGCGGCCTCAGGAATTGACTTCAGCCTGCCTCCGCCCAAGGCTGAGTTCCGCGAGAGGTGGTTGTACGTGGATGTGGGGGTGCCCAGCCCCCTGCTATCGGAGCCAACCTCGCTTTGCTGTCCCCACCCCGCTGGGGCTGGAGACGCTTTCAGGCCCTCGGCTCATTTTTGTCTGGCACCGCTTCGAGTTCCTGAGGAAGCTTGGCGTGACAGCGCCCAAGGTGGTGAAGGAGTTCCTGATGTGCCGTGTTGCTCCTCTTCAACGCCATTCCCACCGGATGTGGGCCTTCAGCGGGCCTGGTGATCGTATGAGGCTCCAGGAAGAAGACCTGACGCCAGAAGCACTAAGGAAAGTGCTCCTGGTCCTGACTGGCGACCCTAACCCCGGTGGCATCCGGCATGAAGGGGCCTTGTTGTACCTCTGCCAGAACAGGGGTGATTTCATGAACCAGATGTCTATCTTTGATGAATGGGGGCCGCGCCCCGCTGGTCTCCAGGGATCTCGCGAGAATCCAGTGATGGTGGCAGCCCTTCCAGTCGGCCAAGGCGGCTCCTCCTCAAGTGGCGGAGCAGGGAGGCACGAGCCGCCAGAGACCGAAGGGACCCCCGCCGGGGTGACAGCGCCGGGCGACGCTCATGAGGGAGCAGCTCCCGTGGCTCATGCCGCCGCGGCTGATGGTGGCAGGCAGCCGCCCGCAGCGCCTGCGGATGGAGCCCCCGAGGCCCCTGCTGCTTCTCTTGGTGGGGCGACCAGCAGCGCGCGTCAGGCGGACGCCCCTGACGCAGGTCACCTTGATGCTTCTCCCTCGCGCAGGCTGACCCGTGCGCTCAAATCTTGGAACGTTTCCGCGTGAACCTCGAGGCCCTCCGGAAGAGAAGGGAGGCCCTGGGCGATGATTACCCTTGTCGCCAGTTGAAGCGTAGGAAGTACTTCGCCACTGATGAGTGAGCCTTCTCCTTCTCCAGCTCCTGATTCTTCTGCTGCTTGTACTGATCCTTGCCCTGCAGGCCCCTTCCTGCCGAGCTCACGGAGACGGGTGAGGAGCCGTCCCCCCGCCGCCCCTCCCCGTCCTTGATTGCTCCAAGCAGTGGAGCCCTTGTGGTGAGGGCGACCGGGGAGGTGAACCGTCCCTAGGCGCGTCGTGGCCCTGCGCGCCTCGCGACCCTTCCTCGCGAGCCTTCCCGTGGCATAGCTAGCCTGCCGTGGGCTTCTCGCCTGGTCGTGGACGGCGATTGGCTGAGGCGCTTCCTGCGCCCATCGTCTGGGGATGGGCTGGCTCCAGGCCGGGCTTTTGGCGCGGCGTGCCCGGCCGTCGCGAGGGTGCCAGCCCCCAGCCCCCTGCCCGGAGGGGGAGTGCTGATTCGCGGCTCTCGGCGCCCGCCTGGGGCGGTTGATGGTGTAGATGCCTCCCTCTCTGAGTGTGGCTACTCCTATTTACAGGCGAAGGCCCTGGGCCTCTTCCCAAATATTGAGCGGGAAGAGCGCCAACAATTGGCCATTTTGAAGGGGAACAGCGGGTACACTTATCCTGACTAAAGTTGGTCCTCGCCTGCCAAAGGCTCTGGTGATGACGCCTGCTTGGGCTCCACGATGACTCCCTTCCAGCCGTTGGGGCTGGTCTTGGTCTTGTTGCACCGAAACGGATGCCTTTGCTTGATGCTCTTGCCTGCGCTTGCTCCCTTTGCACCAAAGAGGAAAGGAGGACACTGCGCGGGCTGGCGCCCGACTAGCGCCCTTGGTCGTCATGGGTTGCGTCATGGGCACCTCGTGAGGTACCCCGCCTTGAACTCTCCGCCTCCTCATGAGCCAGCCTGACGAGGCCGTGCCTGAGGAAGCTCCTTGTCGTCCGCCCCGCGAGGCTTGGCCCCTCGCGAGGGTCTTGAGCTTGTGTTGATGAAGATGGGCTGTCCTGGGCCTCCTTTGAGCCACGCCGCAGGCCGCAGGCAGGCAAGTCTGGGGACCCCCGTTCCCAGAACGCCGACACATTCAAGGCGAAGTGAGACGAACCATCCAACCTAGACAGGATATTGGACCGACCCTGCCAGATTCACGGCCACCCCAATAAACCAGCCAATCATACTAACAGAAACTGCTGGGTCTTTAAACAGGCTGGCAAGCTCAACGCCGAACACAAGGGGAGGAAGCCGCCAGGCAACAGGGATGACGGAGAGGTTCACCAACGAAATACCGGGGGTTAGAAGCAATTTCCACCCACGGATCAACTACTCCCGGAGCGAAAATAGCAGTCCAGCTTCCGCAGCCCACCTTTTACACTGGCAAAATTTGTGCCGCGCATACATCACTACGCACTCAAAATACCATGGGCATTGGCGGAAGCACACTACGGACAAGCCTGCAAACATCCCCGTAACATCTTTTATCCATTTTCTTTTTATTTCTTCTTTCACTATCCCTTAGAAACAGGTGACGAACAGGACAAACATCTGAAACTGGCTCTATCGGAGTTCGGATCCGTACACTCACCTAAGGGGCAGTTTCCATCAAGGATTCCCTCCGCCGAGGACTGGCGACGCAGACGTGTGACAGGAGGTCCAAAATAACTTTTTGTAGACCGCACTCTCTATTTTGAGCCTGTACTATGCCTGTTCCTCCGCCCCCGACCCCGAGCATGTCAAATAGCCGGGAGGGCGGCTTATATATATAATAAGTAATCATTGGCATATCGCTCAGCTCCCAGTAAACAATATCCGAATTAATCATCTGTGTTGTTTCACCATTAAAAACGGCTCCCATGGTTGTTTCACAGATATACCATGGCATAACCTGCCAAGGGCTCGGTATGGGAACAAATGAGTTGCCAGCAAAAGCCCGAACAGCTCTACAGCGTACTTCGGCGTTGCAAGTTTTGGCCTTATATGCATCAGCTCCGATTCATTGTCTTGGGTCAATAGTTGGGTTGCCCGGCTCCTGTGCTTGCTACCCTACGTTCCGCTCTATCGGCTAGGGTAGTAAAGGGAGAACTACTGTGATTGTGCTTCCGGTTCATCTGGTCAAGTACCTCAGTAGAGAAAGCCCAAAACTGACTGTCATGATGCGGCGAGAGCTGGTCAACCACTTGACGACTTATTGGAATCTTTAGTGATTCTCCGTGTCACACGAGGGATCTTTTTCAGATCAAATATGTAAGGCACCACATGCCGCATACATACCAGGGGCTATGTCGTAGTCCCACCATAAAACTCCTCCGCTAAGTGAAAGTGTTAACGCCTATAGTCCGATTATGCTGTTCGCGATTATCACCTCCTTCATGGACCAAGACGTTGGATAAAGAGTGATTAAATGCTCTTCCGAACACCCCCGTACTTCCTACGAGGGGGCTGAAGCCGATGACTGGAAAAATTTCAGATTATATTAAAACGGCCGCACAGGAGGAATTCAAGCTTTCGAGCAAAACATAAATATAGATTAACTATAAAATTGTCTTTTACAATCCTCATGCACCTCACGACATTATGTCTTTCGAGCACTGACCCTCTATCAAGCGTGCGGCCTCTAGGACGTCTTCAAAACAATGCTCCAGTTCCGGACGGTCCTTGCCTTTGGGTGGACTCTTCATCACAACATCGATGGCCTTCATCTTTCCCCAGAATGTCTTGACTCGGGCAAAGGCCATCCGTGCACCTTCAACGCACGCCCACCGCTTCACAACATCGATTCGTGGCACCGCGTCAACAAGTCGTTGTACCAAACCGAAGTAACTATCCGGAATAGGCTCAGTTGGCCACAACCGGGTTATGACATCCTTCATGGCAGCGCCGGATATCCTATGAAGTTCGGCCCATTGGGACTTCTGTTCATTGAGCAATAGAGGGCGCTTTGATGCGCCAAACTGCGACCAAAAAAGCTTCTCCATTGCTTACCCATCTCGCGCTTGATAATACTGCGCCGCATCGGAAGAACTCTTCGGCAAGTCCAAGAACTCGTCCGGAGAACTCCACACTTGGTTAAGCTGAGCATAGTTCGGGTCACCGAACTTAGTTTGCAGCAGAAAGGGCTTTCCAGCCACAATCTCCCTGGCCTGCCGAACCTCCTCACGGGCTGCTCTGGATTTCGATCGTGCCTCCCTCGCCTCTTGTAAGGCCTTGTCCAGTTCAGCCGTTAAGGCTTTATTCTCCTTCTCCAGAAATTCACAGCGGCCAGTGGCATTTTCCAGTTCGAGCGCCATCGTGGATATCTTCTCCTCGTCTTGGCGTCGTGCCGCTTGTTCGGCTTTTAGCTCAGCCGATGCCTTTTCGGCAGCAGCATTGCTACGCCGGGCCTGCTCCTTGGCCCGGGCCAGCTCCACTCGAAGAACTTCAATGGCGGCAGCACCATCTGCAGCCATGCATATTCCAGCATCTAAATCTCAGCATCATGCTTATACCACAAAAATGTATGGGGATTGCCCCGAATACATACCTTGTGATTCGTCAAGACGCATATTGATTAACGCAAGATCATCCCCTGCCACATCAAGCTTCGGCTGCAGCTCGGCAATTTCCATAGTCCAGGAAGTGGCCAAGGAGGAAGCAGCTTGTGTTCAAGTTCATCAGGTTAGTCCTGAAACGATCCTTTTCGATCCTCCGTTTGCTTCCTACTGGAAAACAACCCGAGTCTCAGGGGATACTACCTATACACAGGCGCATCTTTGCAAATGAAACATAGCTGAAAACATTATGTCACAAACCTCGAAGTCCTTCAGTAGGCTCATGAAGGCTTCATTTAATCCGCTCTTCGCGGACAAGATCTTCTCAATCACTGTACCCATTAAGGTACGCTGTTCCCTCGAGGCAGATGCTTTTCGCAGCATGTCCCGTAGTATATCCGGAGTCTCCGGGTCTCCGAAAGCCGCTATAGGAGCACGACTATCCTTTGAAGGAATCTGTTCACCCGTCTCCAGAATCACTGTCGGCTGTGAGCCGGACGGTCCGGGGCCTTTGTTATCATCAGCCCCAGAATCCCGGATGGTTGGAGATCCACCTTCGGGTACTGCCTCTTTTGTCCCCAGCGTAACTTGTTGGTTAAGAGGGACCCTCCGCGATGACACTTCAGATTCATCCGCCTTATTGGGCGAGGAGGATGGAGGAGGCGTTTCGCTCTCCATCATCTCTAGGAGGAGACTTCCCGAAGAAGAGGATTGCCAAGAAAAACTCGGTGCTGACCTGTAAAAATGCATGAACGCGTTACGTATATCTTCGGTAAACAGCAACGGAGCGGGACGCTATCAAAGTACTCCGGATTCACTTACGGTTTGGCCGAGGGATTGTCTCCTTGTAGGAGCTGTTCAACAGCGTCGCTTTCCAAACCCAAGCCGCTCGACGGTGGCATCTTGCCCTTCTTGGAAGACCGCCCCTCCCAATCTTCGGAGGCGGCCCTTTTCCTCCTGCTTGGAGAAGGGATACTGGGTCCTTTTCCGCCTCTGTCTTCAGGCGAGGAAAGTTCGATTTCTCCAGCCTCAGTGTCCGACTTACCTTCGGAACCAAGGTCATCTTGGGTCTTCTTACTCTCCTCTTTACCCTCCCTTACCGGCGCCTAGTATGGTGCCGAGGCCAGCATCCTTGTTAGCACAGGAGTAGCTGAGTCTTCGGGAAGGGGAGCCGGACACCTAATCCGTTCCACTTTCTTTATTCAACCCTGAAAAAGGATGATTCCGTCAGTATCTTGTCACTGGGTATCTGATTATGCGGTATTCGTCAAACTGGTACTTACCGGGGTATCCGGATGGTTACAGTCTAGGCCGACATCTTCGGTGGTGTCTGGCCATTGCCTTCGTTTCCCGAAGAGTAATCTCCACATTCCTTTGTGTGTAGTGCCGAAGAAGTGCTGAAGAGTCCGCGACCCTTCTGGATTGAACTCCCACAGGCGGAGAGGCCGTCGCTGGCACAGCAGGGTCCGACGAACTAGCATTACTTGAACGAAATTGGCTATATTGATGTCCCTCTCAATGAGGCTTCGGATGCGACTTTGTAGAGTTCGCACCTCGTTCGTTGATCCCCAGTCCAACCCCTTATTAATCCACGATGCAAGCTGAATTGGGGGGCTGGATCGGAATGCTGGCTCAGCTGCCCACTTGGAGCCACGGGGCTTGATGATATAGAACCACCCCTGCTGCCATAAATCGGAAGATTTTTCTAAGGATCCTTTCAGCCAAACAGCGCTAGCAAGCTTGCTCATCAGAGCACCGCCAAGACTCAGCTTGCTCATCAGAGCACCGCCAAGATTTCAGCTTGCTCCCCCTCTATCACTTGCGGCTTCACATCGAAGGTCTTGAGCCACAAGCTGAAGTGCGGAGGAGTCCGGAGGAAAGCTTCGCACGTGACGATAAACGCCAAGATAAGAAGAATAGAGTCCAGGGCCAGATCGTGAAAATCTAGCGCGTAATAGAACAGGAGCCCTCGGACGAAGGGGTTAAGTGCAAACCCTAACCCGCAAAGGAAGTGGGACACGAACACGACCCTCTCGCTGGATCTGGGGGTGGGAATAACCTACCCCTCGGCAGGAAGCCGATGATGGATTTCCGCGGTCAAATACCTCGCCGCCCGAAGCTTTGCAATATCTCCCTCCGTGACAGAAGAAGCTACCCACCGGCCTTGTCGGCTGGATCCGGACATGATTGGGGTCTGTGGCAACTGAAACCCACGTGTTGGAACTCAGGGGAGTAAGGGTTGAGGAAGAAGCAAGCATGAAAGAAGAAGACGGGTCTGTACCCCTATATAAAGGCTGCGAATATCAAACGTCTTCTCCTAGGCCTCAAAACTTGCCTATTCCCAACGAGTTGTACCCAAACGACGGTTGGGTTACCCACATCCGGGTTGACAAGAATCCCTTAAAAAAAGGGGAGATACGATCTCCGCTTGGATAAAACATGCCAATAAAACCATGTCTTGAGACGTGGGACGACGGGCCAGCTAACGGTTCGAAAATAATGGCCGAGCAGGCGTGATGTCATATTACCAAAAAGTTGACAGCAGATTGGACTCGTGAAATATTATATCCTCTGCAGTTGTGTGTACAAGTCCGGATACAATCATTACATCTGAAGACTATCTTGGAGTTCGGGAAGGGGAACCCTCCTTGCAATGCCGAAGACAATATGCGCGTCGGACTCCTCGTCATTGAAGCCAGGTTCAGGGGCTACTGAGGGAGTCCAGGACTAAGGGGTCCTCGGGCGTCCGGCCTGTTATCCATGGGCCGGACTGATGGGTTGTGAAGACATGAAGGCCGAAGACTATACCCGTGTCCGGATTGGACTCTCCTTGGCGTGGAAGGCAAGCTTGGCGACCAACTATGAAGATTCCTTCTTATGTAACCGACTCTATGTAACCCTAGATCCCTCTGGTGTCTATATAAACCGGAGGGCGTAGTCCGGATAGTAGATATATATTCATTACCATAGTCATACAGGCTAGACTTCTACGGTTTAGCCATTACAATCTCGTGGTAGATCAACTCTTGTAATACTCATATTCATCAAGATCAATCAAGCAAGAAGTAGGGTATTACCTCCATAGAGAGGGCCCGAACCTGGGTAAACATCGTGTCCCCCGTCTCCTGTTACCATCGATCCTAGACGCATAGTTCGGGACCCCCTACTCGAGATCCGTCGGTTTTGACACCGACACCCCCTCCCCCGTATATAAAGGAGTGGAGGATGAGGAGGGCCAGCCTCCTAGGGCGCGCCCCAAGGGGGGGGGGAATCCTACTCCAACTAGGAGTAGATTCCCCCCTCTCCTAGTCCAACTAGGAGGGGGAAGGAAGGTGTCGTGGTTTTGTCACGACAGATGTCCTAAGTGTCAGGACTTAGTCGCGAGGCCAACGCATCTATGTGGAAGCTTGAGAGGGGTTGACCGGAATCAAGAGACGCAACACAAGACAAGGATTCAGACAGCGGCCCTGGGAAACATCATCCGGTAATAACCCTACATGTTTTTTGGGGCTAGGTCTCATTATGCTCATGAGAGAGTCGCCGTAAACCGACTCTCCTCTAGTTGTGTCTAGCCCTAGAGATTGTATATTCTTGCTTGTCCCTCTTTGGGGAGCCCTGCCCCTCCTTATATATGTCGAAGGGGCGGGTTACATGTGGAGTCCTATTAGGATTAGGACTAGTCTATATCTAATACAAACCGAATAAAAGTCCAGGTCTTAACTCCTTGTAAGACAAATATTCCTCACGCCTTTCCTTGTAAACCGGCCCACCATAGTATGAATCGGCCTTCATGAACCGCCCATTGGGCCACCGGGTCTTGCCGCTCCTCTGACCCGCCTGTCGGATTACCAATGAATCGTAAACCGCCAGGTCCAAACGGGTCGCCAGTGAATCGTCAATTCTCAGCCGGGTCTCAAGTAAACCGCCAAGTCCGGCCGGGTTATACTTTCGGCCGGCTTACGCCGCGGGGTATTGATACGTCCATTTTGCATCATGCTTTTATATCGATATTTATTGCGTTATGGGCTGTTATTACACATTATGTCACAATACTTATGCCCATTCTCTCTTATTTTACAAGGTTTACATAAGGAGGGAGAATGCCGGCAGCTGGAATTCTAGGCTGGAAAAGGAGCAAATATTAGAGACCTATTCTGCACAACTCCAAAAGTCCTGAAACTCCACGAAAGTCATTTTGGGAAATAATAAAAATATCCAGCGAAGAACTTCACTGAGGGGCCCCACCAGCCACGAGGGGGGGCGCGCCCCTACCTCGTGGGCCCCCTGGTGGCCCTCCGATGCCCATCTTCTGCTACATGAGGTCTTTCGTCGAGGAAAAAATGATAAGCAACCTTTCGTGATGAAACTCCGCCGCCACGAGTCGGAACCTTGGCGGAACCAATCTAGGGCTCCGGCAGAGCTGTTCTGCCGGGGACACTTCCCTCCGGGAGGGGGAAATCATCGCCATCGTCATCACCAACGCTCCTCTCATCGGGAGAGGGCAATATCCATCAACATCTTCACCAGCACCATCTCCTCTCAAAACCCTAGTTCATCTCTTGTATCCAATTCTTGTCTCCAAGTCCGGGATTGGTACTAGTAGGTTGCTAGTAGTGTTGATTACTCCTTGTAGTTGATGCTAGTTGGTTTATTTGGTGAAAGATCATATGTTCAGATCCTATATGCATATTAATACCCTCTGATTATGAACATGAATATGCTTTGTGAGTAGTTACGCTTTGTTCCCGAGGACATGGGAGAAGTCTTGCTATTAGTAGTCATGTGAATTTGGTATTCGTTTGATATTTTGATGAGATGTATGTTGTCTAGCCTCTAGTGGTGTTATGTGAACGTCAACTACATAACACTTCACCATTATTTGGGCCTAGAGGAAGGCATTGGGAAGTAATAGGTAGATGATGGGTTGCTAGAGTGACAGAAGCTTAAACCCTAGTTTATGCGTTGCTTCGTAAGGGGCTGATTTGGATCCATATGTTTCATGCTATGGTTAGGTTTAGCTTAATACTTTTGTTGTAGTTGCGGGTGCTTGCAATAGTGGTTAATCATAAGTGGGATGCTTGTTCAAGTAAGAACAGCACCCAAGCACCGGTCCACCCACATATCAAATTATCAAAGTACCGAACGCGAATCATATGAACGTGATGAAAACTAGCTCGACGATATTCCCATGTGTCCTCGGGGGCACTTTTCCTATTATAAGAGTTTGTCTAGGCTTTTCCTTTGCTACAAAAAGGATTGGGCCACCTTGCTGCACTTTATTTACTTTTGTTACTTGTTGCTCGTTACAAATTATCCTATCACAAAACTATCTGTTACCACTTATTTCAGTACTTGTAGAGAATACCTTGCTGAAAACCGCTTATCATTTCCTTCTGCTCCTCGTTGGGTTCGACACTCTTACTTATCGAAAGGACTACGATAGATCCCCTATACTTGTGGGTGATCAAGACTCTTTTCTGGCGCCGTTACCGGGGAGTGAAGCGCCTTTGGTAGGTGGAATTTGGTAAGGAAAAAATTATATAGTGTGCTGAAATTTACTGTCACTTGTTACTATGGAAAGTAATCCTCTGAGGGGCTTGTTCGGGGTATCTTCACCCCGACCAGTAGAGCAAAGAGTTGCTCCTCAACCTAATGAACCTAATGAAAATGAATATGAAAATGTTCCCTTTGAATTTCCTTCGGGTATGATGGAAAAACTTCTAGCTAATCCATTTGTAGGAGATGGAACAAAGCATCCTGATGAGCACCTAATATATGTGGATGAAGTTTGTGGACTATTTAAGCTTGCAGGTATACCCGATGATGGTGTTAAGAAGAAGGTCTTCCCTTTATCTTTGAAGGTAGATGCATTGACATGGTATAGGCTATGTGATGATACGAGATCATGGAACTATAGAAGATTGAAATTGGAATTTCATCAAAAGTATTATCCTATGCATCTTGTTCACCGTGATCGCAATTATATATATAATTTCTGGCCTCGCGAAGGAGAAAGCATCGCTCAAGCTTGGGGGTGGCTTTAATCAATGTTGTATTCATGCCCCAATCATGAGCTCCCAAGAGAAACAATTATTCAAAATCTTTATGCTCGGCTTTCTGAAAACAATCGCACCATGCTCGATACTTCTTGTGCTGGCTCTTTTATGATGAAGACTATTGAATTTAGGGATTTATTGGATAGTATTAAACGCAACTCTGAAGATTGGGATCTCGACGAAGGTAAGGAGTCAGGTATGACACCTAAGTTTGATTGTGTTAAATCTTTTATGGATACCGATATTTTCTGTAAGTTTAGCACTAAATATGGACTTGACTCTAAAATAGTACTTCTTTCTTGTGAATCTTTTGCTACTTATGTTGATCTCCCTAAGGAGAAGTGGTTTAAATATCATCCTCCCATAGAAGTAAAAGTAGCTGCACCTATTAAAGTTGAAGAAAAGACTGTCACTTATAATGATCCTATTGTTCCTACTTCTTATGTTGAGAAACCACCCTTCCCTGTTTGAATAAAGGATCATGCTAAAGCTTCAACTGTTGTTCATAAAAGTAATATTAGAACTTATACACCTCCTGAGCAAGTTAAAGTATAACCTAATATTGCTATTGTTAAATATCTCTTGGCTGATAATATTGATGGGCATGTTATTCAATTCTGTGGTGAGACTGCTAGAATTGCTAAACCTGGCGCTAAAGATAAACATAGACCTGTGGTAGGCGTGCCTGTTATTTCTGTTAAAATAGGAGATCATTGTTATCATGGCTTATGTGATATGGGTGCTAGTGCTAGTGTTATACCTTATACTTTGTATGAAGAAATTAAGCATGAAATTGCACCTGCTAAGATAGAAGGTATCGATGTTACAATTAAACTTGCCAATAGAGGTACTATATCAGTTGTGGGAATTGTTAGAGATGTTGAAGTCTTGTGTGGGAAAACTAAATATCCTGCTGGTTTTCTTGTTCTTAGTTCCCCACAAGATAGCTTTTGTCCGATTATATTTGGTAGGCCCTTCTTGAATACTGTCAATGCTAAGATTGATTGCAAAAAGAATATTGTTACTGTTGGCTTGGATGATATGATTCATGAGTTTAATTTCTCTAAATTTAGTAAACAACACCGTGAAGAAGAATTGCCTAGTAAGGATGAAATTATTGGTCTTGCTTCTATTGCCGTACCTCCTAGTGATCCTCTAGAACATTATTTGCTAGACCATGAAAATGACATGTTTATGAATGAAAGAAGGAAATAGATGAAGTATTCTTTAAACAGAACCTATTCTCAAACATAATTTGCTGTTGAAATCCTAGGGATCCTCCTCCACCCAAGGGTGATCCCGTGTTTGAGCTTAAACCGTTGCCTGATAATCTTAAATATGCTTATCTTGATGAAAAGAAAATATATCCTGTTATTATTAGTGCTAACCTTTCAAAGCATGAAGAAGAGATATTATTGAAAACTCTGAAGAAGCACCGTGCTGCTATTGGATATACTCTTGATGATCTTAAGGGCATTAGTCCCACTCTATGTCAACACAAAATGAATTTGGAAGAAGATGCCAAACCGGTTCGTGATCATCAATGAAGGTTGAATCCTAAGATGAAAGAAGTGGTAAGAAAAGAAATACAAAAGCTTTTGGAGGCAGGTATAATTTATCCCGTTGCTGATAGTCAGTGGGTAAGTCATGTTCATTGTGTCCCTAAGAAGGGAGGTATTACTGTTGTTCCTAATGATAAAGATGAATTGATTCCGCAAAGAATTATTACAGGTTATAGGATGGTAATTGATTTCTGCAAATTAAATAAAGCTACTAAGAAAGATCATTACCCCTTACCTTTTATTGATCAAATGCTAGAAAGATTATGCAAACATACACATTATTGCTTTCTAGATGGTTATTCTGGTTTCTCTCAAATACCTGTGTCGGCTAAGGATCAATCAAAGACTAATTTTACATGCCCTTTTGGTACTTTTGCTTATAGACGTATGCCCTTTGGTTTATGTAATGCACCTGCTACCTTTCAAAGATGCATGATGGCTATATTCTCTGACTTTTGTGAAAAGATTTGTGAGGTTTTCATGGACGACTTTTCCGTCTATGGATCCTCTTTTGATGATTGCTTGAGCAATCTTGATCGAGTTTTGCAGAGATGTGAAGAAACTAATCTTGTCTTGAATTGGGAAAAGTGCCACTTTATGGTTAATGAAGGTATTGTCTTGGGGCATAAAGTTTCTGAAAGAGGTATTGAAGTTGATAAAGCCAAGGTTGATGCTATTGAAAATATGCCATGTCCCAAGGACATTAAAGGTATAAGAAGTTTCCTTGGTCACGCGGATTTTATAGGAGGTTCATTAAGGACTTCTCAAAATTTCTCGCCTCGACTAATTTATTACAAAAGATATACCATTTGTCTTTGATGATGATTGTGTAGAAGCATTTGAAATACTTAAGAAAGCATTGATCTCTGCACCTATTGTTCAGCCACCTGATTGGAATTTACCCTTTGAAATTATGTGTGATGCTAGTGATTATGTTGTAGGTGTTGTTCTAGGGCAAAGAGTTGATAAGAAATTAAATGTTATCCGTTATGCTAGTAAGACTCTAGACAATGCTCAAAGAAATTATGCTACTACTGAAAAAGAATTCTTAGCAGTTGTATTTGCTTGTGATAAGTTCAGACCTTATATTGTTGACTCTAAAGTAACTATTCACATTGATCATGCTGCTATTAAATATCTGATGGAAAAGAAAGATGCTAAACCTAGACTTATTAGATGTGTTCTCTTGCTACAAGAATTTGATTTGCATATTGTTGATAGAAAGGGAACTGAGAACCCCGTTGCAGACAACTTGTCTAGGTTAGAAAATGTTCTTGATGACCCACTACCTATTGATGATAGCTTTCCTGATGAGCAATTAAATGTCATAAGTACTTCTCGTAGTAATCCTTGGTATGCAGATTATGCTAATTACATTGTTGCTAAATTTATACCACCTAGTTTCACATACCAGCAAAACAAAAAGTTTTTCTATGATTTGAGACATTACTTTTGGGATGACCCACATCTTTATAAAGAAGGAGTAGATGGTGTTATTAGACGTTGTGTACCTGAGCATGAACAGGAACAGATCCTACACAAGTGTCACTCCGAAGCTTATGGAGGACACCACACTGGAGATAGAACTACACATAAGGTACTGCAATCCGGTTTTTATTGGCCTACTCTATTCAAGGATGACCGTAAGTTTGTCTTGTCTTGTGATGAATGTCAAAGAATTGGTAATATTAGTAGACGTCAAGAAATGCCTATGAATTATTCACTTGTTATTGAACCATTTGATGTTTGGGGCTTTGATTATTTGGGACCTTTTCCTGCCTCTAATGGATATACACATATTTAGGTTGCTGCTGATTACGTTAGTAAGTGGGTAGAAGCTATTCCAACTAGTAGTGTTGATCATAACACCTCTATTAAAATGCTTAAAGAAGTTATTTTTCCGAGGTTTGGAGTCCCTAGATATTTAATGACTGATGGTGGTTCACATTTTATTCATGGTGCTTTCCGTAAAATGCTTGCTAAATATGATGTTAATCATAGAATTGCATCCCCTTATCACCCACAGTCTAGTGGTCAAGTAGAATTGAGTAACGGAGAGCTCAAATTAATTTTGCAAAAGACTGTCAATAGGTCTAGAAAGAATTGGTCCAAGAAACTTGATGATGCATTATGGGCTTATAGAACTGCATATAAAAATCCTATGGGTATGTCTCCGTATAAAATGGTTTATGGAAAAGCATGTCACTTACCTCTCGAACTAGAGCATAAGGCTTATTGGGGTATTAAAGAGCTCAATTATGATTTCAAACTTGCCGGTGAGAAGAGGTTATTTGATATTAGCTCACTTGATGAATGGAGAACCCAAGCTTATGAAAATGCCAAGTTGTTTAAAGAAAAAGTCAAAAGATGGCATGACAAAAGGATACAAAAGCGTTAGTTTAATGTAGGTGATTATGTATTGCTATACAACTCTCATTTAAGATTTTTTCCAGGAAAGCTTCTGTCCAAATGGGAAGGACCCTACATTATCGAGGAGGTGTATCGTTCTGGTGCCATAAAAATCAACAACTTCGAAGGTACAAATCCGAAGGTGGTAAACGGTCAAAGAATCAAACACTATAT
>JAHIAM010007510.1:0-54822 GCA_021605205.1 Aegilops longissima | reverse complement strand
AGGTCATCAGCAGATCTTTTGAGGTTCCTCACGACGCGTCCCCCCCCGATGATTTATTCCAGGCCATGAGCTTCAAACTGAATGGCTTCACCTCAAAGGCTTCAAAGGTTGCTTGCTGGAATTACAGAACCGCCGAGAGGTTAGTTTGATGTCAAGAATTCCAAACAATGCGCATTTGAGAACCAAGGATTCTCCCAGACATGTACCGTGACAAAGATTAGAGATGCGAGGGAAGGGAAGAGGTCATATGCATTCTGAAGATTTTGAAGATAAATCGGTTTGAAGACATTGACCTCATGATGTAAGACATTCACTTATACCGAGAGTTGGTTCCAGATTTGTACGAACCGTGAATAAGTACAAGTGAGGAATCTAACTAGTTGTGAAGCTTAAGTGAATATACTAGGGCGAGATGCGATGAATAGATCTAACTAGTATGGGGAAACCAATTTTGGCAAGTAGGATGAATCTTGAAGATCAAAAGATGGTAAAAAGAGTTATATTTACCACCAAGAACTGCTAGATGGGAAGAAAGGAGGCGAGTTCAATCCACCGCCCTAACTTGGCGACGGAGGACACCACGGCCCGGGGCGGAGATGAAGATGTTTGCGTCGCGGAGGACGGGAGAAGTCGCGGCCTGCCTTGCCGGCGTCCCAGAGCTAGCGGTGGCGCTTAGGGTTTTGACGAGGTGGAGAGGTGGAAGAAGATTTTCTTACCGAGGGACAGTATTTATAATGGGCCAGATTACGAGGTGCCTCGGGGTTCACATCCGAGGCACGGGCAAGCATGCAACATACTCGAGTTGTCCCAGCCCCACGCCGGGTTTGTTTGATGGTCGCCCGCCTCCGAATTCAACAAAGAAGGATGAATCATTTAAAACAGATTAAAGTTTGTCTCGGTTTACAAGGACGCAGAGAAGACATTCGAGCTTAATAGAATGCATTGATTTGGACAGATAGAGTTTGAGATAGAAAGCATAGAGAGATTGGGGTCCCATCACATTCACTTAGTTCAAAAGATTCAACTTGAAGACATAGCTATAAGTGAATGTAAAATAATTATATATATATATATATATATATATATATATATATATATATATATATATATATATATATATATATATATATATATATATATATATATAAAAAAAAGAAATCAACATAGTGAAAAAATCATGAAGATAAGTTGGTTGAAGACAAATCAAATTAATAGCTTCAAGAAATAACGCCATGAGGAAACACTTCAAACAAAGAAATTTGGTGGTGGCTACCACCAGATAGGAAGTATTAGACCCAAAAGACAATTATCGTGGCCCGTCAAATTCCATTAATGTATTCACACGAATGGTCTTCATTGATTGAAGATAATTACTTGTGTTGCACATCTAAGTCATCAACATGCATAAGTGTTAGGATGTGTTTGATCACGGACATTTGAGGATTCCAAGATATTTAGCTCACACAGAACTTGCAAAACCTTTTCCATCCAAGGGCTTTGTGAAGATATCCGCCAATTGTCTTCGTTGACGGAATGATGTCAATATCTTCTTCATGACATGATCCCCGAAAAATGATGACGAATTTCAATGTGCTTTGTCTTCGAAAGTGGACTGGATTGTTGGCAATCTTGATGGCCTTTTCTTGTCGCAAAAAGAGGTACTTGTGATTGATGCCATAGTCCTTGAGAGTTTGTTCATCCATAGAAGCCGAAAAGAAGATCCAAAAGAATGTATTCAGATTCGCAGTTGAGAGTGATAAGCCTTTTGAAGACCAACAAAAAGTGATCGCCCCAAAGTGACATGTGCCCGATGTAGACTTCGATCCACCTTGTCACCAAAGATAATCAAAGATCCCAAAATCCAACCAAATCAAATTTTGAGCCCTTTGGATACCATAATCCGATGTTGGTGGAGCCAATATCAAGAATTCGCCACGCCTAAGGATGCGATTCCTTTGGTGCCCTTGAATCGAAACACATGCAAACACTACATAATATCCGCCTAGATGCACATAGGTAAAGTAAGGAACCAATCATGGAGCGGTATACCTTTTGATCCCTTTTACCATTGTCGCGGACCGATGGTGTTTTCGGCATTGGCGCGGTATCCTTTGCACCTTGCATTCCAAACTTCTTCAAACAATCTTGGAGGTATTTTTCTTGAGATATAAAGATGCCATTCTTTGTCGAAATTTGAAGACCAAGGAAGAACTTGAGCCTCCCATCATGGACATCTGATATTGTTCTTGCATCATGTATCCAAATCATCACTATATTCCGTTGGGCAACCAAGATAATGTCATCCAATATATTTGGCATACAAACAGTTCACCATCATATTCTTCGTGAAGAGTGGGATCAAGGGATCCAGTTTGAAGCCTTTGCTCCGTGAAGTCTTTGATTGATTCCAAAGCGGAGGAGCTTGTTTGAGGCCATAGGTTTTATTTAGCTTGTACACCATATCGATGTTTTGGATCTTCAAAGCCGTGGTTGAGCAATACTTCTTCTTCAATCTTGCCTTTGCATCTTCACATCCATTTGATAGAGCAAGATGTTGTGGTTTAGCATAGGCTAGTAGTATGCAATGGCTTCAAGCCTAGCTACGAGCAAATGTTTCATCGTCAATTCCTTCAACTTGAGTATATCCTTGGCCACAAGCCGGCTTTGTTTCTCCGACTTGACCATGCTCATCTTGCTTGTTTCGATATATCCATTTGGTAATAATGTTATGCTTAGAGGGTCGGGACGCTTGACAAGTTCCCAAACATTATTCAGCTTGAATAAGTTCTTCCATAGCTTGAATCCATTCTGTTCCATAAAAGCTTCCTTTCTTGGTTCAAGACACAAATGAAAAGTGCCCAGAAATTTGCATTGGGTTTTGAGCAGTAAGCGGACCGTGCATTGATGCTATCGATTATCTTCCAATCTGTACTTCATTTGCAACTCGAGGATGAATCGAAAGACTTTGCTCATGCGATCATTGTCATCATTGGGAGGATTGTCTTCAGCTGAGTTGTCTTAGTTGGTTAGGTGCAAAATGATAAGTTCCTCTTCGTTGCTTCATTTGGCATGATTTCACCAGCCCCATCATTGATAGATTCACGGGGAGCTTCTTTGGTGCTTGGGAACTCTTTGTGAACCATTCATCAAATCGCACATCTACGTTTCGACATTTTGTAGAGATAAGAGAAGACTCAAGAGTGTGAGTCCTTTCCAACGGCATGAAGCCTTCGTGAGCTTTGGGTTCAAATTTTGACTTGTGATGGGGATCCTTGATCCAAGACTTAGCCCCAAATACTAAGAACGACATTTGGCTTTTGCCAAGAAGGAGCTCAAGGATGTTTTGTTCAAGCTTATGGATATAAACACGGTTGATGACGGACAAGTGTATCAATGGCTTCGCCGTAACTTTCTTGGTGTCTTGTACTGCCGAGCATTGTTCGAGCCATCTCAATGAGGGTTCTGTTTTGCGCCCACGATGCCATTTTGCGAGGTGTGGGAGCAGAACTCATGAGTGATTCCATGGTATCCAGATAAAGATCAAGTCCGTGTTCTTGAATTCGGGTTTATCACTTTCGATATTTGATCTTGACGCCATAATTGTTCATTGCTCGAAGGTTGCCCCAAGACATCTTGCACTTCACCTTGTAGAGAATTATTGCACCCATGTGTATCTTGAGTAGTCATCAACAATGACGGAAGAGACAAGCAGTTGTTGTGAGGGTAGAGTAAAGTAGGGCCAAACAAATCCATGTAACATCAAGGGTTGAGATGTCCCATGATTGTCTTGAGGGTGCTTTGCCCTAGTCATCTTTCCGCTTCGCGCACCACACAAATGATCCTTCTTGAACTTGACACCTTCGATGCCTATGACATGCTTCTTCTTCGAGGTGTGTAAGTTCCCTGCCAAGATGCCCCATCCGGCCGAGCCGATTCAAGCTTTTAAGAAGACATACGGCAAGCGTGGACCTCCCGAGAAATCTACCATGTATAGATCATCTTTCCTATACCCTTCAAAGACTAGAGACTTGTCGATTCCATTAGTACAAGGCAACGATATTTTCCGAATATCACAATCATGTTCAAGTCACAAAGCATTGAGAGTACATCGTTGAAACCAAGGGATTCAACAAGCATCACTTTATCCATGTGTTGATCCTTTGAGATTGCAACTCTACCTAGACCCAATACCTTGCTTTTACCAAAGGTCAAGAATTGATGTGACTTTGTCCGATGGACGAAGGTTGAGTCCATGAGAAACTTATCACCACCATATGATTAGTGCATCCACCGCCATAATCCATTCAAGCATGAGGTGTCAACCCACAAGAAATTTAGGGGGAAGGTTCACCAAGACATTGGAAGCATAAACTTTGCCAAGTGGTTATTGAAGCTTAAATCAAGATTCTAAGGATAATCAAACATTCAGAAAAAATACAAGTGAGCCATTTGGGATTTGTTTGGCCCTACAAATGTTTTAGGTAAAGAATAGCATAGTTTATTTTCGAACCCTTTTCCCAAAAGAGAGTTAACTTCTTAACCACCCCTCTTCGGGGTGGCTTAGGCTGGTCTGTGCAGATCAGAATTTCGGCTTTGGACCCAGAAATCCTTCAGGGGTAATTCTATATAATAAGAAAATTCTTGTTCTTGAACATAGGGTTTGAAGACACCCAAATATTCATAAATTTGAGTACGGTTTCGCAACATTGGGTTGGGTGACCAGGGCCTCCTCATCCTTGGACCAAACCCTTTCTGGGTTTTCTTCTTCCTGGGTGCATGTGCTTCATAAATTCTAAGAAGCTTTAACCCAATTTCTTCATAGGGGTCCTTCCCAGTTAGTACCAATATAGAAACATTCACCATTTGACTTGAACATTAAGTTTGCATCAAAGGACATAAGAAATGGGGTTACACAGGAAACCGTAAGGTGGTGGATCCCTAAGGTCCTTTGAGCCCCCATGTGGTTTTGGGATACCCAAAAGCCCAAAGAGGAACCTCAACATTCATTTTTCTAACCCAAATTTTTATTTCTTCAACGCTTTTGAGGCATCGCTGCCATGCCCTTTCCTTTTTAACATTTTTAGAATGTTTCAACCTGTTTTCTGAATAGCAAGGGTTTGAGGGTTGTTACCACATTATAGTTGAAGAAAGCAACAAAATGCAGTGCATTAAAAAGAGGTAGCATCACCCGCATTTTAGCTGGTGGTTAAATCCATCCCGAAGGGAACTGACCTGGGGCGTGACTCATTCCTTTTGAAATTTCATACCCCTCATTTTCAACCTTCCTTTGAAAAACATAGAGCTTTTATGAGAGTTGAGAGCTTTAGAGACTTTAAGTTCTTTCTTGCATGAAATTTTTTGTCTTCCTCTTCCTTTATTTCCCCAACGTCATCGTTTTGTTCCAGTTTTGAGTATGTTCCATAGCTTTTGTTGTTCGTGGCAATTTTAGCAAGTGTTTTGTAGTGGGTTTGATTCACAATCGAGTCATCTTCACTTGATGTTTGAAAGTAAGCATCACGTGATTTTACCTTGGCACCGCTGGCATGAAGCAAGAGGTGGGAGCAGGGTCTCCTTGTCATCGCTTCAGCAGAAGTCATTGTCTTGTTGAAGATGGACTTGGCAACATAGGTCGGCTAAAGCTAGACTTGCAACGCCGGTCGGACCTCTTCGACTTCCACCTCCACCCTCGTAGCACCTCCTCCAATCCATTTCCTTGCCAACAAAAGCACGAGCCTTGCCGATGAGCTTTCTTATGGATGAAGACTTTGATGAAGACTTGAAGAAGACTTTGAAGATTTCTTTTTTTCTTGTCATCGTAATCATATTCCTTGCTCTTCTTCTTCTTCTTCTCATTGTCCCACCGTGGACACTCGTAGATATAGTGTCCAGTTTTCTTGCACTTGTGATGTTTCTTCTTGTAGTCATGAGGAAGCTTCATCATTTCTTGAGCTGGATCGTGAAGACTTTCAAGCCTTCTTCCTAGTGAACTTCCGAACTTCTTCACAAGCATAGCAGTTCCTTTCCAATGTCTTCGTGGATCATCGTAACCGCAATGATTCTTCTTCGATGAGGAAACAACTTTTGCCTTCAAAGCGGATTCGCCATAGTTGGGACCATAGATATCTCTTTCTCAAAAGTGAACTCATGTGTGTTGAGCCTCTCAAGTATATCGACGATCGAGTGTCTTGAAGTCGGACGCTTTATCATGAGGGCAAGGGTGTCAAAAGAGCTGCAAGTGATCTCAGAGTGTCTTGACGATTTCATGCTTGGTGACCCGGGCGCCGAGAGCATGAAGCTCATTTGTGATGTCGGAGGCGATCAAACGTGAGCTGACATTTTCATTGTCGCTTTCTTGAAGCGGTTGAAGAGGTTAAGAACACCGATCCTTTGATCTCTGGGTTGAGACGCCTTCGTGACCTTTGGATAGCCAGTCCCCACTAGCTTCGACGCTTCAGAGCACTCACACGGCCATATCGCCTTTGGTCGATGACCACGATGATGTTCTTTGCAAAGGAGTCCATTGAATGAACTCTTGACATCAGCAGGGTGACACCTTCACCAGATTTAGGAACGCCGTTTGACACATACCGAGGTCGACATCATGGCTTCAAGATGCATGCATCTTATTCTTCCAAAGAGGGATAGTCGGCCCATAACACGGGCAAGCACGGAGACTTTGATTATCCCTGCAAATATAGCTAAAACTGTGGTTAAACCGAATCACACTAACAAGGGAGTACCTTGCTCGATACCAATTGAAAGTGCTAGTTATCACTAGAGGGGGGTGAATAGGCGATTTTAGAAAGTCTTCAAAACACGGATGTTTCAAGACAAACAATGAAATGACCTAATTGATATGCAGCGAAGATAAACTACAACAAGCAAGCCATAGTCAAGTATGCAATAATGTGAACGACAAGACTAATAGCAGAATGTAGTAAGGATCAGGATGGAAGTATAAGCCAATCAACAAAAGTAGTCAACAATGAAGTCAAAGTATGACAAAGGCAATGACTTCATGAAGACAAACTCGTAAAGGAGGGAAGGGATAGAACCACCACTTGTTGAAGACACATGATTTGTTGGACCAGTTCCATTGTCGGACAACCACATCCGTTAGGGAGGCTGAGATTCAACTCAAGACCGCTCCACCTTATTCCCTTGAGCTAAGGACACACCCCTCGCCAATCACTGTAAGTCTTCAAGGTAGACTTAACCTTCACATTTAGTCACCGCAATCCACAATGACTTTGGATGCTCAGAACCGACGCCAACCGGCCGGAGGATTCAACCTCAAGTGTAATAAGTCTTCGGTCACAGACAGAAAACTTCAAGGATGCCTAACACTTTTGGATCCGTATGCTATGATGTTGTTCTTGCCATGTATGTCTTCTATGCCATGTCTTCTTGATGTATGTATGCTTAGTTTATCATGTAAGGCTCTGTAGTGAGTGCTTTGAGCTCAAACATGCCTACTTGTTATCTGTTTTGACATGCCATGTTGCTGAATCATAACAAAACTTGCCATTTTGACATGGGTGTTATATTTTCTGATCCTTTGGCTTAAGGTCAGAAGGGTCTTTTGTTCTATGCTTTGAGTAGATTCATGCCATGCCTTGTTTTGCTATTATAAGTTCCTGTAGCATGTTGTTTTCTGTTCTCAACATTGCTTCCGATGCTGTTTTTGCCATGTCCGTTCCGATACTTTTTGCACTTTTGCCATGCTTGTTTGAACCTGTTATGATGTGATTTAGCCGAGCTCAGTGTTCATCTTTTGTCAAGCATCTTGGGTAGATCACTGCCACATACTTTGTTTGTACGTTTGGGTGCAGTAGCTTAGTTTCTTGTTGCTTGCTAAGTGGCATCATGATGTTAATGGCAGATTTGTGCCATTCTTGTTTTGCTTGTCATTTGCAAACCGTGCATCCGATTCCGTGATCTTTATATCGATTTCAACCGAAATCATCTCATCTTTCCAGCGGCATACTTGGTTTGCTGTTGATGCTTGGTTCATCATTTTCCTTCCGAGCGCTGCGATACGATTGCATATCACATCCCGCATATCATGTCATATTTTGCATCATGTTGCTTGTGCATTTCACCGTGATTTATTGTGGTTCCTTTGTTTGTGTTCTTGCTTTGGTAGAGCCGACACGAAAGTACGTGAATGAGGAACCTGTTGAGAACGCCACGAGGATCAAGCTTTCGATAACTCGAGAACATTGCGTAAGATGACCATACCTCAAAATCACTTCTATCTTTGCTATGCTAGTTGCTCGCTTCTTTGCTATGCCTATGCTGCGATGCCTATCACTTGCTATATCATGCCACCCATATTGCCATGACAGCCCTAACCATCCTTTCCTAGCAAACCGTTGTTTGGCTATGTTACCGCTTTGCTCACCTCTTATAGCGCTGTTAGTTGCGTGTGAAGCTGAAGTTTGTTCCTTGTTGAACATGGAGATGTTGTTCCTTATTGGAACATGTTTACTTGTTGGGCTATCAATATATCTCTTACAATTAATGCATCTATATACTTGGTAAAGGGTGGAAGGCTCGGCCTTATGCCTGGTGTTTTGTTCCACTCGCCACCCTAGTTTCCGGCCATACCGTGTTATGTTCCTTGATTTCGCTGCTCCTTACACGGTTGGGTGATTTATGGACCCTTGACAGTTCGCTTTGAATAAGACTCCTCCAAAGAAGGCCCAACATTGGTTTTACCATTTGCCACCTGCCTTTTCCCGGTTTTCATGAGCCCGAGGGTCATCTTTATTTTAACCCCCGGACCAAAGGTTCTTCGAGTGCTGGCCCTAACCGAGCTGCTCAAGGGCCACCACACGGGGAAACTCGAGGCTTGGTTTTACTCGTAGCCTGTCTCACGGATGTGCCCTGAGAAGATATGTGCAGCTCCTATCGTGATTTGCTGCACAATCGGTGGCTTTGCTGGTCTTGTTTTATTGTTGTCGAAATGTCTTGTAGTCCCGATTCCGAGATTGATCGGGTCTTCTTGTAGAAGGAATATCCTTCTGACCGTGAGAGCTTATAATGGGCTGTTGGGACACCCCAGGTATTATCTTTCAAAGCCGTGTCACATGTTGTGAGGCAGATAATTTGTTAATGTCCTGGTTGAAAACCCGTTGACCTTAATTAAAATACACATCAATCAAGGTGGTGTAACGTGATGGTCTCTTCTCGCGGAGTCCGGGAAGTGAACACGGTGTTGGAGTTATGTTGACGTAAGTAGTTCAGATCACTTCTTGATCTCTACTAGCTTCATGCACCGTGCTTTGCTCCTCTTCTCGCCTTCTTGTAATGTAGCCACCATATAAGCTAGTCGCTGCAGCGCAGCCCACCTTACAACTCTGTCCTTCCTATAAGCTTAAATAGTCTTGATCTCGCGGTGTGAGATTGTCGAGTCCCCGTGACTCACAGTTCTACCAAACAGTTGCAGTGCCGATGATGCCAAAGGTGTGACGCAACCGAGCTCAGTGGGTGTTATGAGGAACGGGTCGCATTATGTGTCTTTTCCTGATGATCAGGAGCTCAGCTACGATCGGGGATCCGGTAGCATTTGGGGTATCTTTATTTTGGTTCCGTAGTCGAACCTTGAGTGTACTCAATGATGGATGTTTATTTATGTATTGTGTGAAGTGGCATCGTAAGCCAACTATGTATATCTTTCCCTTATGTATTACATGGGTTGTGTGAAGATTACCTCACTTGCACATTGCTTTCAATGCGGTTATGCTCTAAGTCGCCTCGACATCGGGAGATATAGCCGCATCGAGGGCGCTATAAGTTGGTAATCGCAGCCTCTCCCGACTTAGAGCCCTTACTTGATTGTTTGTCATGTTGAGTCTAGAACGGAAAATGTTTTGAGTCTTAGGATTATATATATCGGAGAGTAGGATTCTTTTACTCCCCAAATTGCTCGTCGCCTCGTGGAGGTCTCCGACGAGAAGTTTTGATTCTCTCCTCAAATTTCACTAAAAAAATTTTAGGATCACGCTGGTATATTGGAATCGTTCGATGGTTTTGTGACGAGAACATTGTTCTTGGTGCCTCCCGACATTTAGGGGTTGTGGCGTGTCCGGGAGTTGAGCTCCGAGGTGTTGTCGCACAATTTTATCGCTGCGCTTCTCGAATACCTGAGTTTTGCCGACATCAAAATCTCTTTTGTGCAGCTTGTTGGTGAGATAACTCCGATAACTCAAAGATCAAGCGTAGCTCGAGTATTGCCATGACTCGATAACGGATGCTTTTCAAGGTCGAGGTACACGATTTCCGAGGATTTCTTGGTTATGTGTTGACGGATGGATACAATCGGATCTAGGTATTGTTAGTTTGGGTGATATATTTGTGTCCCCTCGTATCCCCAACACCGATTGCATGACCGAAAGTTTCGGAGTTTATAGGTGGGATTCAAGTAGCTCCAGCATTTCTTCCGCATATTTGGTTCGTGATTGGGTAATCCTTACCACTTATCTGCTCCGCCTTACCTTGTTATTTTTTTTCATCAACCCTTAATCAAGTGGCTACTCACCTTAATGGACATGTGATGATTATTTTTGAATTCATTCGCTCATCCTTGTTCGAATGTTTATTGTGAAGACTATATGTTGCAATTTCTATGTTGATTCTACTTGACTATTTGTCTATCAAAGTGCTAACGGATGTCACCCTTCTTCGTGATGGCTCCGCCTAACGCTCCGTAATCCGGATCGAAATGATGGGAATCAATAACCTCCACCTCCACCTCCATTCGGAGGCCCTGCAAGCTATCATGGCAGCCACCAATGCCAATGCTCGATGATTTTGCAGTTTTGCAAGAGCGCATCAAGGGCAAGGCATCAAGGAAATCAAGGTCAAGGCAACAATCAGCCGAGACTTTGCTACTCCCGCCGCCTCGCTAATCAGCAAGTCTTTCGCTTCTGTCGAGGCCACGCGCCGACTTCGATCGGCTTGTGGACATCTGCAAGCATTTTGAATGTAGCAATGTCACCTGAGGACTTTGTCAAGTTTGCATCAAGCTTCAACTCAAGGACCAAGCTCGAGTGGTTCCAAGAATACAAAGATTCCAGAGGAGGTCGTGGTTATTACTGGGATGAGTTCCACCAGACTTCAGAGCTCACCATATTCGAAAAGTGTTGTTGAGAGCAAGCGTGAGGAGTTCCACAATCTCAAGCAAGGCAACATGTCTGTGTACCAATACAATATCCGCCTGTAAACTCGCCGCTTTGCTAAGCAAGACGTCCCCATGAGAAGAGTATGATCTATCAATCGTGAGGTGGTCTCAGAGAAGATCTGCAATTAGCTCTTGTGCTTTTGAGCCGTAAAAGTATGATGAATTCTACAACATGGCATCAAGCAAGAAGCTGCCCAGCTCAAATGTGAGGCTTCTAAGAAGAGAATCAGGATGCAGTTCAGTCTTTATTCCTCTCAAGTGGCAGCTAAGCAGAAGTTCTACCTTCCTCCTCCTCC
Source organism: Aegilops longissima (assembly GCA_021605205.1). NCBI lineage: Eukaryota > Viridiplantae > Streptophyta > Magnoliopsida > Poales > Poaceae > Aegilops > Aegilops longissima. Next base: position 43,341 of record JAHIAM010007510.1, on the reverse strand, counting down.
GCTCACACCCTTAGAAGAACTCAGTGGTCGTGGATCTTCCCACTCGCCCAACCCCGGCTATCGAACAAGTCTAATTCTCAAGCTCCAAGGTCAAGTGCTCCTTACCACCGTCCGCCTCGAGGTGACTTGCAACAAATGTCACAGAAGGTCACTATGCAACAAGTGCTTCAACCAAAGGCGCCTTCCGCCTCCTCCTCCTGTGAAATCTTCCAAAGAATGCAGTGGTCAAGCATAATCCCAAGTCTGCAAGGTGAACATGATGAATGCAGCTCAAGGAGGAATCTTTCCGATGTGATAATTGGTAATCTTCCGCTAATGATATTCCTGCAAAAGTCTTATTTGATACCGTGCATCGCATTCTTTCATGTCATATCCTTTTGCATCGGCACAATTTTGATATAGAGGCATTACCTAAAGCTATGCAAGTTATTTCTCCGGGTTAAGTTGCTTGAGATCTACCATGCCGTTCAATGTCAGTATCAAGATGGGCGATTATAGATTGCTAAACCAATTGTTCTCGTGACTGGATATTGATCTTATTCTCGAATGGATCGCTTTCTCAGCACAAAGCTCAGCTTGATTGTGCTGCTAGGAAATTCAATTGACTCACTCTTCTAATGATGTGATCATCTATGCCGCTGTGATGAAACCATTCGTTGTTTTCTCTCAATGAGAAGGGCGAATTGGATGCTATCTCTCGGATTCCAAGCTTGTGAGTACCAAGATGTCTTCCGTAAGAGCTTCCGTATGCCTCCTCATCGCCAGCTTGAGTTCAAGCATCGATCTTGAGCCCGCATGAATCCGCTTGCAAGCCGCCCATACAAGCTTGGACCTGATGAGTGAAGGAATTGAAGAAGTAGCTCGATGAACAAGAGCGTCGGGTTTGATCAGACCGAAGTTCATCTCCTGGGGTTGTGGTGTTCTTTGTCCAGAAGAAGGATGGCACGGACCGACTGCAAGGCCGATTACCGCCCATTGAATAAGAAGACAATCAAGAACAAGTATCCACTTCCCAACATCAATGAGCTTTCGAGCAACTCAAAGGTGCTAAAGTGTTCTTCCAAGCTTGACCTTCGTATGGGTTATCATCAGATTTTATCGCGGAACAAGATATTCCTAAGACAGCATTCGTAACAAGCTTTGGTTCTTATGAATATACTCTGTCATGTCTTCGCCTTGTCAATGCTCCTCCAACATTCTGATGATGAACTTCATCTTCAACCCCTACACCAATGAATTCAGGTTGGTCTATCCGATGATATTTTGGTCTTCTCCAAGAATAAGAAGGATCATGCCAAACATTTGCGATTGGTGCTAGACAAGCTCGAGAGCATCAATTCCATGCGGTTTTCCAAATGTGAATTTTGGCTTGATGAAGTGCTTTACCTGGTCATATCATCTCCTAAGGGTATCGCAGTTATCCCCGAGAAGGTGTCCCATTGTGAATTGGGAACCTCCTCGAATGTCAAGGCCCTATTTTCTTGGTCTTGCAAGCTATTGTCGAAGATTCGCTGAGAATTCTCCAAGATTGCAAAACCTCTTTCCAACCTCCTCCAAGCATGTGAAGTATGTCCGTCTCCGAGTGTGACGTTGCTTTCAATACTCAAAGAGAAACTCGTCACAACTCGCTTTGACTCCTCCCGACGAATCCAAGCCATTCAAGTTTTCTCGTGATGCTTCTCTTCAAGGTCTCTGCTGTGTTAATGCAAGAGAGAGTTGTGGCTTATACCTCTCGTCACCGAAGCCCAACGAAAAGAACTACCCCACTCATGATCTTGAGTTGGCGCAGTTGTCCATGCATTGATAACGTGGAGACATCTCTTGTTGGAAGGAAAGTGGACATTTTCACCGATCACAAGAGTCTCAAGTATATCTTCACTCAGCCCAACCTCAACCTTAGGCAGACTCATGGGTCGAAATGATTCAAGAGTACAACCAAGTATTGAATATACCTGTGCAAGGCCAATGTGATTGCAGATGCTTTGAGCAGGAAGGCTTATTGCAACAACTTAATCCTCAAGCCCTTCCAACCGGATCTTTGTGAAGCTTCCGCAAGCTGAATCTTCAAGTTGTTCCTCAAGGCTTTGCCAACCTCATAGTCTCCTACCTTGGAAGATCAGATTCGTGGAGGCTCAACTCTCGATACCATGGTGAAAAAGGTGAAACGTGGTATCGACAAGGGCATTTCTAAATACAAGTGCTTCCACATTGACGACAAAGATACTTTTTCTTCGAGGACCGGATTGTGGTTCCTAAGGGTGATCTGAGAAAGGTCATTATGAACGAGGCACAATTCGCTTCTATCCATTCATCCGGAAGTAGATGTACCATCTCAAGCAACAGACAGGACTCGAATGAAGCGAAATTGCTCAATTCGTGAATGAGTGTGATGTCCTAAGAGTGAAAGAGAACACCAAAGACCAGCTGGTCTCCTCCAACCTCTTGCTATTCCGAATGGAAGTTTGATCATATCGAAGGGACTTGTGGACTGGATTTCCAAAGTCCAAGCGTGGAAATGATGCTATCTTCATTGTCATTGACAAGCTTACTAAAGTGGCTCATTTTCTTCCTATCAAAGAATCTATCACAGCAGCTCAACGGTAGCTATACACCTCCAGATTGTCTCCCTTGCACGGCATTCCACAAGTGATCTCTTCAGACTGTGGGCAGCATCTTACCTCCAAGTTCTGGGATTCTTTTCTTTCTAAGGCCATGGGCACCAACATTCGTTTAGCACAGCTTTCCATCCTCAAACAAGTGGCCAAGTCGAGTGTTAATCAAATCTTGAAGATATGCTCGTGGCTTGTGTCATTTCTTTTCGTATGAAGTGGGAAGATTGTCTTCCATATGCCGAGTTCTCCTACAACAACAGCTTCCAAGTAGTTCGGGCAAGGCCCCATTCAAATTCTCTATGGCAAAAAGTGCCGCATTCTCTCTCAATGGTTCGAGACAGTGAATGCCAACTTCTTGGCAATGACTTGATCACGTATAAGAAATGTGCAAAGTCATTCGTGAAAATCTCAAAGCAATCATGCCAGAAGAGCTATTATGATGATAAGCACCGTGATGTGGCTTTGAAATCGGAGACCATGTCTACCTCCTGTCTCCAATGAAAGGCACTCGCCGCCTTTATCAAAGGAAGCTTGCCCCCAGATACGTGGGTCCTTTCAAGATCATTGGCAAAGAGGCGATCTCGCCTATCAACTTGAGCTTCCGCTCAACTTTGCAAACGCACGATGTGTTCCACGTGTCACTTCGCAAGTGCTTCAAGACTCCTCAACGCGCTTATCAACTTCAAGAAATTGACCTTCAAGAAGATCTCTTATCATGAGCACCCCTGCTATTCTTGAAGAAACCGAAAGGCAAGACTCGCAACAAGTCAATCAAATTCTGAAAGTGAAGTGGTCACACCATTCCGACCGTGAAGCCACCGGGAGCGCGAGGATCACCTCCGTTCTAATATCCGGAGTTCTTTCAGTCCTAGATCTTGACTAGATCCTCTTGTAGTGGCGAGTGTTGTAACACCGGAAGTAACTTTCCATATTTGTAACTCCAACTTTGCCATTTTCGGCATTGTGATATGATATTCCTCCGTGGTTGGGTTCTTCTTCCTTTGCATTTTGTCCATGTCATGCATTTTATATCATGTCATCATGCATCGATTTGCATACGTGTTCGCCTCATGATTCCGGCATTTTTCCCGTTGTCCGCTTTTGCAATCCGCACTCCTATGTCCCCCAAGGCCCCTTTTACGCTTTTTCCCGAACGGTACTAAACCTTCTCGAATGGACCGAGGTTTGTCAAGTGGCCTTGGTATACGGCCAGACTACCGTAGACCATCGTCAAGTTTCGGCCATTTGAGCTCGCTTGGTACTCCAACGGTTAACCGTGACTCGCAAAAGGCCTCTTTAAGTTGCAGCCCAACACACTTTCAAACAGCCCAATAACCCATCTGAGTCACTTCCATGTTCTCCGTCGCTCGATCACGATCGTAGGGCGTAAACTACACCTCATTTGACTCTCCTAGCTCCCTATGCCTATTTAAGCACCCCCATTCCAACCGTCCAAAACCCTAGCCATCTCTCATCTCAAGGCCACCGGACAAAGTCTCACGACGACAGTCATTTCAAGGCCGCTGCGCTGGTGAATCAGCGGGCGCGACATACCTCTGTCACTACACACCGGCCTGGGCTAAAGGGTCTGGGCTGCCTACAAGGCTGCAAGGCTCTGCCTCCTTCGCACGCTGGCCACAAGGTCGCCCGCCCATCACCGGTTGCTGGCCAGCTGGCCGGGCCGCCTGGATCTCCTCACTGCCTCTGCCTGCCACTCGGCCTCACGGGCCAGCCACCGGGCCACCTCCTCCGCCCGGCCTCTGCCCGGATCCGTGTGGCCTTTCCGGCCGTCTCCCCGCAGAGGATCCGAGATCCGCTGGCCGCCTGACCGGATCCCGGCCGCCCTCGGTTCAAGGCGAGGGTTGACTTCTTCCCTCAAATTTCATCTAAGTTTTATTCCTGATTATTTTGGCATTTTCAACGATCATAACTCTGCACTGTAGCTCTGCTTTTGAGCGTGTAATATGTCAAAATGTTCGCTCAAGAGTAGATCATTTCATCTCATTGCATCATTTTCATTTGAGCTCATCTTGATGCCTGAAATGCTGTTAGAAGAGGGCTATGTGATGTTAGTTTTCGCTTTTAATGTAACTTGCACTTTTGTTATTTTTGCTATGATTAATGTGTGCACCCTATGAATTTGAGTCCTATGTGTTTTTTAATATGCTATGCCATCTTTCCAGGTGTATGCCATGTATTTTTGTGATCTATCTGGTGACTATCACAAGCATGCAAACTAGGTGTCCTGATGTTGCTGATTTCAGCTCTGAATGAGCATTTTGATGCCATGTTAACTTGATGCTACCGAGAGATCCATGCATATTTTGAGATACTTCAGTAAGGATGTTTTGAACATATGGTTATGCTCATCCATCCATGCCTTTGTTTGCAATTATGGAGTGCCATAGCTTGAGTCAATCGAGCTCTACTTTTCATTAAATGTTTCGGCGATTGTTTACATGTTATTCAATTTTGCCAAGGTTGTGTGGTTGATCCGTATGCTATGATGTTGTTCTGCCATGTATGTCTTCTATGCCATGTCTTATTGATGTGTGTATTCTTAGTTTAGCATGTAAGGTTCTATAGTGAGTGCTTTGAGCTCTCAAACATGCCTACTTGTTATCTGCTTTTGACATGCCATGTTGCTGAATCATAATCTAAACTTGCCATTTTGACATGGGTGTTACTATATTTTCTGATCCTTTTGGCTTAAGGTCAGTAAGGGTCTTTTGTTCTATGATTTGAGTAGATTCATGCCATGCCTTGTTTTGCTATTATAAGTTCCTGTAGCATGTTGTTTTCTTGCTCTCAACATTGCTTCTCGATGCTGTTTTGCCATGTCCACCTGATACTTTTGCACTTTTGCCATGCTTGTTTGAACTCTGTTATGATGTGATTTAGCCGTAGCTCAGTGTTCATCTTTTGTCAAGCATCTTGAGTAGATCACTGCCATACTTTGTTTGTACGCTTTGGGTGCAGTAGCTTAGTTTCTGTTGCTTGCTATGGCATCATGCCGTTAATGGCGATTTGTGCCATTCTTGTTTTGCTTGTCATTTGCAAATCGGCATCCGATTCCCGTGATCTTTATATCGCATTTCAACCGAAATCATCTTATCTTTCCAGCGGCATACTTGGTTTGCCAAGTTGATGCCTGTTCATCATTTTCCTTCGAGCGCTGCGATACGCATTGCATATCACATCCCGCATATCATGTCATATTTTGCATCATGTTGCTTGTGCATTGCACCGTGATTTATTGTGGTTCCTTTGTTTTGTTTGCTGTAGAGCCAGGTACGAACGAGGAACCTATTGAGAACGCTTACAAGGATCAAGCTTCGACAACTCGAGAACATTGCAAGATGACCATACCTCAAATCACTTCTATCTTTGCTATGCTAGTTGCTCGCCTTTGCTATGCCTATGCCATGCCTATCACTTGCTATATCATGCCACCCATATTGCCATGACAGCCCCTAACCATCCTTTCCTAGCAAACCGCGGGCACCATGCAACAAATTAACGCTCATACTCCTCCATAATAACTTTGTAATGTTGTATATATGTAAAATTCTAAATTATTTTTTGGCCACACTTTATTCAAAAGGAATGTTGTATGCTAAATAAACATGAAGAGAGGGCTTTTTAGATCAATGGGGTAATGTGATGTAACATGTGTGAATGTGTAGTTGATGTATTTGGTGTGGCCTAGAGAGGTCCAATGTGTGTGTTACATTAATCTATAGAGAGGCATGAATAGAGGGGCCATGGGGAGGGGGCGTGAGAGATTATCACGAGAAATGAGAGAGGTCTAGAGAGAGACCAATATGATGTCACGTAAGAGATTCCCTTGAGTGTGTAAGCAAAAAGGGGGAGGGATAGTGAGGCATGAGGTAGATTTTTTTGGTGGTGTTTAAGTTGGTAGGATGTGGGTGTGAGAGAGATAACTAGTCCGAGAGGCTAGAGGGTGTCACCTCACATGAGTGTCCGATGGGTCGAGGTGGGGCCCTTGGTTCTGGGTTCCCGCGCCTACATTGGTCGGCCCGTGACACATTTAGGGGAGACCCATGGATGACTTGGTCGACAAGACAATGATAGTGAATCTGTGAAGGACTCGTGTCCACCGACAAAGCCGGCAAGGATTTGTAACCTTAGGTTCTCGGACTAAGGTAACCCCTTATCTCCGAGTATTACTATTCATCCAACCTAACTTTAAGGGGCATCTACAGAATGCTCGAGTTGATGACCTCGCCCAATGAAACCACCATCCTGTGTGCATGCTTTAACTTCAAGGTGTCATATGTGGTTGCATGTTGCATATGGTGTCTAGCTTGTATTTGAAAGGTCAAGTCGGTCTTTATTAAGGTAAGGAAAGATATTTTTACATGAACCACCATCCCGGAGCACAAGAAGTCAAATGGTTAGTCGTGGCACTGGTCGAGCCAAAGGGATGGCCCAAGACAGATTGTGCATCACCGGAAGCCAACTAAAAGCCACGACGATGGTATGCTAAGCAGCCCACCTCCCACCGTGCTCTTAGGTCCTAGATGATCATGCCTCACCACTCCAAATGGATGTCTAGCTTGTATTGCTTCATATTTGGTTAAATTGTGATCCGCTTAGCTTACACACTATACCTTTGAATATGACACGCTTCTGCTTTTTGGTACATACTAGTACATCTGTCTATTAACCATGTTCTTACATCAAACTAATGTTCTTGTGTATCCCCATCAATCACTTATGATGAGGCAACTGCAAGTGGACCATCGTGGAGAAAATATCCTCATTTGAAGATTGCAAATACGCCTCCCCACATGATCCTCAAGAAACAACAAGGCTAGATGAAGATAGTGAACGAGATCTATAGTTGATTACCGCATTTCCCCTACACTAGCATCGCAGGTGCTTGCTCTAACTTGGCAGCGTGATATGTGGTTGCATATTGCGTACGGTGTCTAGATTGTAATTCTTCCAATCTGGTTAAATTGCATGTGCTATTCTGCTTAGTTTATACATTATACCTGTTAATGTGACATGCCTTCCTATTTTTAGTACATAGTACATCTGTCTATTAAGCACGTCCTTACATAAAACTATTGTTTTTTGTATCCCGTGATAAATCCAGACACCTTTAGTATATGCGTGTGATATTAGTTGCATCTTTCATATGATTTATAGCATGCAATCGCTTCTAATTTGTTGAAATGCCATTTATGATGGGACGCTTAACTTGGCAGAGTCATATTGGTTGCATCCTTCATGTGGTGTCTAGCTTGCATTGCTTCTTATTTGTTGGAATGGTTTCTCGTTAGTACACACAAACAGTTGTGAATATGCCATGCTTTCCTGTTTTTCATATTATTCCATCCTGAATTATGTGTTTGCCTTACATCAAAGTAGTGATTACGTCAAGATCATGCACAAAATGAGTTCTAAAGAGTGAATTTATTGCTTTTTTTTGTCGCTTATTTGACAATTCAAAATCAATAAAGCGGAAGGAAGTTAGCAAGGCAAATGGATGATGGTGCTCCTTCCAAACGGAGCCCCTATACAGCATTCTACCCTCCATCCCCCCAAGATGATTTCCAAGACAACACATGCATAGACACTCAACGTAATTATGTTGATGATGAGCACGCTTCCCTAGTGCACCATCACAAGTGCTCCCTCTAACTTGGCACTATTATATGTGGTTGCATGTTATGTATGATGTCTAGCTTGTATTGCTTCTAATTTTGTTGAATTTCATCTGCTTACTTTACACATTATACTTGTGAATAAGACACGTGTTCTTGTTTATAGAACATACACATATCTGTCTATCACACCATGTTCTTACATCAAAGTACTACTGCTTTGTAACCCGCAACAATCACTTTATCGTAAGACATGTTCGATTTGGGAGTGTGATATAGTTTACATCTCGCATTCTTTTCTAGCTTGTACTACTTCTAATTTGTTGAAATGGCACTTATGACGCAGACAGTTTTAACTTGGTAGAGTGATATTCATTGCATCTTTCGTGATGGTGTCTAGCTTTCATTGCTTCTAATTTGTTGAAATGCCTTCTCCTTAGTTTACACATCATAAGCTGTGAATATGCAATGGCACTAATGACGAGAGACCTTTAACTTGGTAGTGTGATGTTGTTTGCATCTTGCATATGATTTATTTCTTGCACTGCTTCACATTTGTTTAAACGGTATTTATGATGAGACACTGTTAACTTGGCAGAGCGATATTTTTAGCATCTTTCATATGGTGTCTACCTTCCATTACATTGCTTCTAATTTAGTGAAATGTCTTCCGCTTAGTTTACACATCATAGTTCAGTTCATCTCAGATTACGCATCAATTTGTTTCAAGAACTAAATTGTTATCTGTTTTCTCTTGTCGACCTTGACTTAACATGGCATGCAGAAAGAGGAAGCAAGATGTAACGACAGTAGGGTGGAAGTGGCGTAACTCGCAGATTCGCTGAAAATACGATGGTGCAATAGAAGGTCAAAGTCCAATACAGGATGCAAAGTATCCCGTGCTACACGAAATGCGAATAAGCAAAAGAAATGAATAGCTGCCACCAAACAAGGTAGAGACAGCCCTAGTTGTTGCAACACCTTCCATAGTACCACCAGCTGCACGATTTACTCATTGGTCAACTCAACTAGCAGCACATTCCTAAGCTCTTCACACCGACACTACTCAAGCACTCTTGACACAAGATGAGTTGGCAAGATCAGATGAACTTTGTGAGCTTCAACAGCAAGAAGGTAGTTGGCTGAGACAAGTTACAGCTTGCATGCTTCTTTACATGTAGTCTCACAGCTTGATGTACACTAACACTTCCTATGTTTGTTATTGGACTAGCACCTAGGCGCAAGAGAAAACAAACATCGTGAATAATGCTCGATAGGTTAACTAAATCTAGAGGAGGAAGAATTGAGATCTGTTTTTAGGCAGGTTTAAAAGGCCACGTGATGCTGCTGCCAGTAGCCAAGTTAAGTATCGAGGCGTGGTTGTTATTAGGTGTCATGTATGTATCCTCCGAACATGGATTCAAGACAGGAATGACAAAGACTAAACTCAGTTCAACACCTTCCTCACCATTTATCCTGTAAGTATGGTTATGTATGGAAACTAGTAATATCGCCTTGCTCTCATCCAATACTTTCTAGGTTGTTCATAATGAGACTTCATAATTTTCGATGGATGAGGTTCAAGTTGGATAGCCAAGATGATGGAACCGCATGCTTGCACCCATGTTTTCAAGTTCATCATGACAAGATTCAGATAACTTGAGGAAAACTCACTTTGAAGGCAAGGCTAATAAATGAACTTGCCCAAACATCTCCAAGTGGAAAATATATTGATGAAGATCTGAGAGGCCTCATTAAACATTGGTCCGATCCAAAGTATCAGTACATTATTATATGTGTGATCGGATCACATGTTGAAGTCCTATTTACTGACATGTGCCACATAAATTTATCTTCTTGTAGGTGAATTGTTCAAAGAACAAGGCCAACCAATTAAATTCCAATGCATTTACGTGATCTCATAGCTATATTGCACACTCTCGAGGCTCTTGTAATTAGTTGTTGTTTCACTCTTTTCGCTGTACCATATTATCGATCTATATTGACTTGTTCCAAATGCGCAGGAAAGCCCGCATGACCAAAAAGTACTGAACCAAATGCTTGGAAATCTTCAAGGACTGTCATACCAAAGCAAGACGATAAGCATGACTACACCAACCAAAGCCGCTGTTGTAAGTCCTTAATCCTCATGCCTTTTAACTAATACTTACTGACTGTGCCTTTGAACTGCATGGTTTGCAGCCAATGTCTATTACTCTTTTCAATTTTATACACAATTGTCTTAGCGCATCATTGCACCTTACAAGGTTTAAAAGAGAGGAGTGATGTTCTTTGATCTTGACTCGTAATCTAGTTCCGGTCGCTTTGCCCACACAACATTACAATTGCATGTTTGTCTCGTTTCTCGCTTGTTTTGTGATATGAATGATGTCATATTATGCTTACTCAGTATTTTAAAAATTTGTCTTTATCCTTAGTTGTCAATACAATGTGAAGAAATAGACAATACATTAGCCATGGTACCTGGTCATATGTTTGGAACCTGGTTTTATTATGTACTTTGCAGTAAATACAACTAATATTTTACATGGGTTCACCAGAATAAGTTCTCGTATATAGACCAAAGCTATTTTGTTTGGTTTTGTTGTAACACCTCGAAGTAACTTTCTCATATTTGTAACTCCAACTCTTGCCATTTTCGCATTGTGATATGATATTCCTCCGTGGTTGGGTTCTTCTTCTTTTGCATTTTGTCCATGTCATGCATTTTATATCATGTCATCATGTGCATCGATTTGCATAATGGTTCGCCTCATGATTCCGAGCATTTTCCCGCTGTCCGCTTTTGCAATCCCAAGACTTATGTCTCTACAGGCCCCTTTTACGCTTTCTTCCGTGAGCGGTACTAAACCTTCCTTTAATGGACCGAGGTTTGTCAAGTGGCCTTGGTATACCGTCAGAGACCACCGAATTCAAGTTTGGTCATTTGGAGCTCGTTTGGTACTCCAACGTTAACCGACTCTCGCAAAGGCCTCTTTTTAAGTTGCAGCCCAACACACTTTCAAAACAGCCCAATAACCCATCTGAGTCACTTCCATGCTCTCCGTTGTCCGATCACGATCGTGGGGCGTAAAACTACACCTCATTTGGACTCTCCTAGCTCCTCTATGCCTATTTACAAACCATTCCAACCGGCCATTCCTCCCGAATCTTTAGTTTTCCTTCAACCCTAGCCATCCTCATCTGGCTACGGACAAAGTCGCCGACTGACAGACACGTCTAAGGCCACATGGCACGCTGCCGCACACCGCTGCTGGGCGTTCATGAGCACGGAGCGCTCACGTGGCCACGCTTGCACCGCAGCGCCAGCTGGCTGCCACATTCACCGCTGGCGCCAAGGCCTCGGCTGGCCGCTTCGGCCAGCTGGGCATACCGGCCACACGCCAGCCCTGATCTCTCACGCTCTGCCCGCACACTCGGCCTCCCGCCGCTCCGCTCACCACTGCCCCGCTGCCTCACCTCTTCGCCTCGCCGGCCGGCTTTGGATCCGGCTGCATCGTGCCTCACGGATCAAGTTACAGAGGATGTCGCCGAGATCACGCTTCGGATCTGGCCGGATCCCGATTAGATCTCGATCCTGCTGAGGGTTGGCTTCTTTCCCTCAAATTTCATCTAAGTTTTAAATTCCTGATTATTTTGTGGCATTTTCAACGATCATCAACTCTGCATCCAGTAGTCTGCTTTCGAGCGTATATAATATGTCAAAATGTTCGCCTCCAAGAGTAGATCATCTCATATCATTGCATCATTTTCATTTGAGCTCATCTTTATGCCCGAAATGCTGTTAGAAGAGGGCTATGTGGATGTTAGTTTCTGTTTTCAACAAAACTTGCACTTTTGTTATTTTTGCTATGATTGATGTGTGCACCCTATGAATTTGAGTCCTACATGTTTTTGTAATATGCCATACCATCTTTCCAGGGGTGTATGCCATGCATTTTTGTGGATCTATGTGGTGACTAGCACAAGCATGCAAACTAGGTGTCCCGATGTTGCTGATTTCACTCGCTTATGCTGATATTTTGATGCCATGTTAACTTTGATGCTACCCTAGAGATCCATGCATATTTTGAGATACTTCAGTAAGGATGTTTTGAACATATGGTTATGCTCTCATCCATCCATGCCTTTGTTTGCAATTATGGAGTGCCATAGCTTGAGTCAATCGAGCCTCTACTTTTGCTACGTAAATGTTTCCCAGGTATTGTTTACATGTTATTCAATTTTGCCAAGGTTGTGGTGGTTGATCCCGTATGCTATGATGTTGTTCTTGCCATGTATGTCTTCTATGCCATGTCTTCTTGATGTATGTATGCTTAGTTTATCATGTAAGGCTCTGTAGTGAGTGCTTTGAGCTCTCAAACATGCCTACTTGTTATCTGTTTTGACATGCCATGTTGCTGAATCATAACTAAACTTGCCATTTTGACATGGGTGTTACTTATATTTTCTCGATCCTTTTGGCTTAAGGTCGTAAGGGTCTTTTGTTCTATGCTTTGAGTAGATTCATGCCATGCCTTGTTTTGCTATTATAAGTTCCTGTAGCATGTTGTTTTCGTTCTCTGAACATTGCTTCCGATGCTGTTTTTGCCATGTCCAAACCGATACTTTTGTGCACTTTTGCCATGCTTGTTTGAACCTCGTTATGATGTGATTTAGCCAGAGTCAGTTGTTCATCTTTTGTCAAAGCATCTTGGGTAGATCACTGCTATATACTTTGTTTGTACGTTCGAAAAGTGAGTTAGTTTCTTGTTGCTTGCTAAGTGGCATCATGATGTTAATGGCGATTTGTGCCATTCTGTTTGTTTTGCTTGTCATTTGCAAACCGTGCATCCCGATTCCGTGATCTTTATATCGATTTCAACCGAAATCATCTCTATCTTTCCAGCGCATACTTGGTTTGCTGTTGATGCTTGGTTCATCATTTTCCTTCCGGAGCGCATGATACGCATTTGCATATCACATCCCGCATATCATGTCATATTTTGCATCATGTTGCTTGTGCATTTCACCGTGATTTATTGTGGTTCCTTTGTTTGTGTTCTGCTTTGGGTAGAGCCGAGACACGAGTACGTGAATGAGGAACCTGTTGAGAAACGCTTACGAGGATCAAGCTTGATTAACTCGAGAACATTGCGTGCAAGATGACCATACCTCAAAATCACTTCTATCTTTGCTATGCTAGTTGCTCGCTTCTTTGCTATGCCTATGTACTGCGATGCCTCAACACTTGCTATATCATGCCACCGTATATTGCCATGACAGCCCCTAACCATCCTTTCCTAGCAAACCGTTGTTTGGCTATGTTACCGCTTTTTTCATTTCTCTTATAGCGTTGCTAGTTGCGTGAAGTTGAAGTTTGTTCCTTGTTGAACATGGAGATGTTGTTCCTTATTGGAACATGTTTACTTGTTGGGCTATCACAATATATATCTGCCTATAATTAATGCATCTATATACTTGGTAAAGGGTGGAAGGCTCGGCCTTATGCCTGGTGTTTTGTTCCACTTGCCACCCTAGTTTCCGCCATACCGTGTTATGTTCCTTGATTTCCGTTCCTTACATCCCGGTTAAGTGATTTATGGGACCCCTTGACAGTTCGCTTTTGAATAAGACCTCTCCAAAGAAGGCCCAACATTGGTTTTACCATTTGCCACCTAGTTTTTTTCCCCTGGTTTTCGCGAGCCCGAGGGTCATCTTTATTTTAACCTCTCGACCGAAGTTCCTTCAGTGCTGGCCGTCAACCGAGCCAACAAGGGGCCACCACGGGGAAACTCGAGGCTTGGTTTTACTCGTAGTCTAGTCTCATATGGATGTTCCTCGAGAACGAGATATGTGCAGCTCCTATCGTGGATTTGTCTTTTACAATCGGGTGGCTTTGTCTGGTCTTGTTTTATTGTCACGAAATGTCTTGTAGTCCTGGATTCCGAGATTGATCGGGTCTTCCCTAGAAGGAATATCCTTCGCCGACCGTGAGAGCTTATAATGGGCTGTTGGGACACCCTCGTAGGTATTATCTTTCAAAGCCGTGTCCATGGTTGTGAGGCAGATGGAATTTGTTAATGTCCATGTTGAAAACCAAGTTGACCTTTAATTAAAATACACATCAACCAAGGTAACTGTGATGGTCTCTTCTCGCGGAGTCCGGGGAAGTGAACATGTTGTTGGAGTTATGTTTGACGTAAGTAGTTCAGATCACTTCTTGATCTCTACTAGCTTCAATGACCGTAGCTTTGCTTCTTCCTCGCCTCTATGTAATGCGCAGCCAGCCATAGCAAGTTAGTCGCTGCGCGCAGCTCCACCTTACAACTCTGTCCTTCCTATAAGCTTAAATAGTCTTGATCTCAGGTGTGAGATTGTCGAGTCCCCTGACTCATGATTCTACCAAAACAACAGCAGTTCCACGATGCCAAGTGCAGGACTGCAACCCGAGCTCAAGTGGGTGTTCGATGAGGAACGGGTCGCATTATGTGTCTTTTCCCGATGATCAGTAGAGGAGCTCAGCTTGCGACGATCGATCGGGATAGCATTTGGGGTATTTTCTTTTATTTTGGTTCCGTAGGTCTAACCTTGAGTGTACTCAATGATGGATGTTTATTTATGTATTGTGTGAAGTGGCGATCAGAAGCCAACTATGTATCTCTTTCCTTATGTATTACATGGGTTGTGTGAAGATTACCTCACTTGTGACATTGCTTTCAATGCGGTTATGCTTCTAAGTCGTGCCTCGGCTACTGGGAGATATAGCCGATCGAGGGCGTTATAAGTTGGTAATCGAGCCTTCCCGACTTAGGAGCCCTTACTTGATTGTTTGGTCAAGGCTGTTGAGCTCTAGAACGGAAAATGTTTTGAGTCTTAGGATTATATATATCGGAGAGTAGGATTCTTTACTCCCCGCCCTGCTCGTCAAGCCTGTGAGGTCTCCCTGACGAGAAGTTTTGACTCTCTCCTCAAATTTCACTAAAAAAATTTTAGGATCACGCGGGTATCTTGGAATCGTTCGATGGTTTTGTGACGAGAACATTGTTCTTGGTGCCTCCCGACATTTAGGGGTTGTGGCAGTGTCTCGGGAGTTGAGCTCGAGGTGTTGTCGCCACAATTTTATCAAGGTTCCGGAATACCTGAGTTTTAATTACATCAAAATCTCTTTTGTGCAGTTGTTGGTGAGATAACCCCGATAACCCAAAGATCAAGTAGAGCTCGAGTATTTCCATGACTCGATAATCGGATGCTTTTCAAGGTCGAGGTACACGATTTCCGAGGATTTCTTGGTTATGTGTTGACGGATGGATACAATCGATCTAGGTATTGTTAGTTTTGGGTGATATATTTTGTGTCCCTCGTGATCCCCAACACCATATTGCATGTACCGTAAAGTTTCGGGAGTTTATAGGTGGGATTCAAGTAGCTCCAGCATTTCTTCCCGCAGTATATTTGGTTCGTGATTGGGTAATCCTTACCACTTATCTGCTCCAGTCTTACCTTGTTATTTTTTCATCAACCCTTAATCAAGTGGCTACTCACCTTAATGGACATGTGATGATTAGTTTTTGAATTCATTCGCTCATCCTTGTTCAATGTTTATTGTGAAGACTATATGTTGCAATTTCTATCCGTTGATTCTACTTGACTCATTTGTCTATCAAAGTGCTAACGGATGTCACCTTCTTCAGGATGGCTCCGCCAACGCTGTAATCCGGATCGAAATGATGGGAATCAACGAACCCTCCACCTCCACCTCCGCCTCGGAGGCCCGGCAAGCTATCATGGCAGCCACCAATGCCAATGCTTAGATGATTTTGCAGTTTTGCAAGAGCGCATTCAAGGGCAAGGCAGTGGGAAATCAAGGTCAAGGCAACAATCAGCCGCAGACTTTGCTACTTACCGGCCGCCTCGCTAATCAGCTAAGTCTTTCGGGCTTCGTGTCGAGGCCACAGACGCCGACACGATCGGCTTGTGGACATCTGCAAGCATTTTGAATGTAGCAATGTCGGACCTGAGGACTTTGTCAAGTTTGCATCGATTCAACTCTAAGGACCAAGCTGCCGAGTGGTTCCAAAGAATACAAAGATTCCGTGAGGAGGTCGTGTTATTACTGGGATGAGTTCCACCGAGACTTCAGAGCTCACCATATTCAAAAGTGTTGTTGAGAGCAAGCGTGAGGAGTTCCACAATCTCAAGCAAGGCAACATGTCCGTGTACCAATACAATATCCAGCCTGTAAACTCTCCGCTTGCTAAGCAAGACGCCCCTAATGAGAAGAGTATGATCTATCAATCGTGAGGTGGTCCGAGAGAAGATCTGCAATTAGCTCTTGTGCTTTTGAGCCGTAAAAGTATGATGAATTCTACAACATGGCACTCAAGCAAGAAGCTGCCCAGCTCAAATGTGAGGCTTCTAAGAAGAGAATCAGGATGCGTTCAACTCTTCTTATTCCTCTCAAGTGGCAAATAAGCAAGCCAGGTTCTACTCTTCCTCCTCCCTCTCGTCACACCTTTTATCAAGAGAAGAACTCAGGTGGTCGTGGATCTTCCCACCCACCCAACCCCGGCTATCGTAACAAGTCTAATTCTCAAGCTCCAAGGTCAAGTGCTCCTTACCACCGTCCGCTTCCTCAGAGGTGACTTGCAAATAAATGTCACAGAAGGTCACTATGCTAACAAGTGCTTCAACCAAAGGCGCCTTCCGCCTCCTCCTCCGTGGAAATCTTCCAAGAATGCAGTTGGTCAAGCATAATCCCAAGTCTGCAAAGGTGAACATGATGAATGCAGCTCAAGCGGAGGAATCTCTTGATGTGATAATTGGTAATCTTCCAGCTAATGATATTCCTGCAAAAGTCTTATTTGATAATCGGTGCATCGTGATTCTTTCATGTCATATCCTTTTGCATCGAAGCACAATTTTGATACAGAGGCATTACCTAAAGCTATGCAAGTTATTTCTCCGCCATAAGCGCTTGAGATCTAGCATGCTGGTTCAATGTCGGTATCAAGATGGGCGATTATAGATTTCTCTAAACCAATTGTTCTCGGTGACTGGATATTGATCTTATTCTCGAATGGATCGTCTTTCAAGCACAAAGCTCAGCTTGATTGTGCTGCTGTGGAAATTCAATTCGACTCACTCTTCTAATGATGTGATCATCTATGCCGCCGTGATGAAACCATTCGGTTGTTTTCTCTCAATGAGAAGGGCTAATTGGATGCTATCTCTCGATTCCAACAAGCTTAGAGTACCAAGATGTCTTTCCGTAAGAGCTTCCGGTATGCTCCTCATCGGCCATTGAGTTCAAGTATCGATCTTGAGCCCCGCATCGAATCCGCTTGCAAGCCGCCCATACAAGCTTGGACCTGATGAGCTGAAGGAATTGAAGAAGTAGCTCGATGAACAAGAGCGCCCTGGGTTTGATCGCATCGAAGTTCATCTCCTTGGGGTTGTGGTGTTCTTTTGTCCAAGAAGGATGGCACGACCGACTTTTGCGCCGACATCAGCCCATTGAATAAGAAGACAATCAAGAACAAGTATCCACTTCCCAACATCAATGAGCTTTTCGAGCAACTCAAAGGTGCTAAAGTGTTCTCAAGCTTGACCTTCGTATGGGTTATCATCAGATATGCATTCTGAACAAGATATTCCCAAGACAGCATTCGTAACAAGCTTTGGTTCTTATGAATATACTCGCCATGTCTTTCGCCTTGTCAATGCTCCTCCAACATTCTCTCTGATGATGAACTTCATCTTCAACCCCTACACCAATGAATCTGTGTTGGTCTATCCGGATGATATTTTGGTCTTCTCCAAGAATAAGAAGGATCATGCCAAACATTTGCGATTGGCTGCTAGACAAGCTCAGAGAGCATCAATTCCATGCGGTTTTCCAAATGTGAATTTTGGCTTGATGAAGTGCTTTACCTTGGTCATATCATTCATCGCCTAAGGGTATCGCTAGTTAATCCCGAGAAGGTGTCCGCATTGTGAATTGGGAACCTCCTCGAATGTCAAGTAGTCCGCAGCTTTTCTTGGTCTTGCAAGCTATTGTCAAGATCTGCTGAGAATTTCTCCAAGATTGCAAAGCCTCTTTCCAACCCTCCTCCTAAGCATGTGAAGTATGTCCGGTCTCCCGAAAGTGTGACGTTGCTTTTAATACTTCTCAAAGAGAAACTCGTCACAACTCCCTGCCTTTGACTCCTCCCCGACTAATCCAAGCCATTTGAAGTTTTCAGATGCTTCTTCTAAGGTCTCGGTGTGTTAGCATGCAAGAGAAGAGAGTTGTGGCTTATACCTCTCGCCAGCCGGCTTCAATCGAAAAGAACTACCCCACTCATGATCTTGAGTTGGCGGCAGTTGTCCATGCATTGATAACGTGGAGACATCTCTTGTTGGGAAGGAAAGTGGACATTTTCACCGATCACAAGAGTCTCAAGTATATCTTCACTCAGCCCAACCTCAACCTTAGGCAGACTCGATGGGTCGAAATGATTCAAGAGTACAACCCAAGTATTGAATATACCTCGCAAGGCCAATGTGATTGCAGATGCTTTCAGTGAAGGCTTATTGCAACAACTTAA
Organism: Aegilops longissima; assembly: GCA_021605205.1. Lineage (NCBI taxonomy): Eukaryota > Viridiplantae > Streptophyta > Magnoliopsida > Poales > Poaceae > Aegilops > Aegilops longissima. The sequence continues at coordinate 24,504 of JAHIAM010007510.1, read as the reverse complement.
TCCTCAAGCCCTTCCAACTGATCTTTGTGAAGCTTTCCGCAAGCTGAATCTTCAAGTTGTTCCTCAAGGCTTTCTTGCCAACCTCATAGTCTCTCCTACCTTGGAAGATCAGATTCGTGGAGGCTCAACTTCTGGATACCATGGTGAAAAAGGTGAAACGTGGTATCGATAAGGGCATTTCCAAGTACAAGTGCTTCCACATTGACGACAAAGATACTTTTTCTTCGAGGACCGGATTGTGGTTCCTAAGGGTGATCTCGAGAAAGGTCATTATGAACGAGGCACACAATTCGCTTTCTTATCCATTCATCCTGGAAGTACGTAAGATGTACCATGATCTCAAGCAATCGGATTGGTGGACCTCAATGAAGCGAGAAATTGCTCAATTCGTGAATGAGTGTGATGTCCGCAGAAGAGTGAAAGTAACACCAAAGCACCAGCTGGTCTCCTCCAACCTCTTGCTATTCCGTAATGGAAGTTTGATCATATCGAAATGGACTTCGTGGACTGATTTTCCAAAGTCCAAGCGTGAAATGATGCTATCTTCATTGTCATTGACAAGCTTACTAAAGTGGCTCATTTTCCTCCAATCAAAGAATCTATCACAGAAGCTCAGTTGGCGTGAGCTTATACACCTCCGTGGATTGTCCTTGCAACGGCATTCCACAAGTGATCTCTTCAGATCGTGCAAGGTCTTTACCCAAGTTCTGGGATTCTTTCGGGCCATGGCACCAACATTCGTTTCAGCACAGCTTTCCATCCTCAAACAAGTGGCCAAGTCGAGCGTTAATCAAACTTGAAGATATGCTGTGGGCTTGTGTCATTTCCTTCGTATGAAGTGGGAAGATTGTCTTCCATATGCCGAAGTTCTCCTACAACAACAGCTTAGCTTAGTTCGGCAAGGCCCCATTCGAAATTCTCTATGGCAAAAAGTGCCGTGAGATCTCTCAATTGGTCCGAGACAGTGAATGCCAACTTGGCAATGACTTGATCACGTAGTAAGAAATGTGCAAAGTCATTCGTGAAAATTCAAAAAGGCGTTAATCGGCCAAGAGCTTATTATGATGATAAGCACCGTGATGGTTTTTGAAATCGGAGACCATGTCTACCCTCCGTCTCTCCAATGAAAGGCACTCGCCGCTCGGTATCAAAGGGAAGCTTGCCCCTTAGATACGGGTCCTTTCAAGATCATTGGCAAAAGAGGCGCATCTCGCTTATCAACTTGAGCTTCCGCCCAACTTTGCGTACGCACGATGTGTTCCACGGGTCACCTTCGCAAGTGCTTCAAGACTCCGAACGCCGCTATCAACTTCAAGAAATTGACCTTCAAGAAGATCTGCCTTATCATGAGCACCTGCTGTTATTCTTGAAGAAACCGAGCGCAAGACTCGCAACAAGTCAATCAAATTCCTGAAAGTGAAGTGGTCACACCATTCCACCGTGAAGCCACCGGGAGCGCGAGGATCACCTCCGCTTCTAATATCCCGGAGTTCTTTCAGTCCTAGATCTCGGATCTAGATCCTCTTGTAGTGGCGGAGTGTTGTAACACCCCTGAAGTAATCTTTCCATATTTGTAACTCCAACTCTTGCCATTTTCTGCATTGTGATATGATATATTCCTCCGTGGTTGGGTTCTTCTTCCTTTGCATTTTGTCCATGTCATGCATTTTATATCATGTCATCATGTGCATCGATTTGCATAATGTGTTCGCCCTCATGATTCCGGCATTTTCCTGTTGTCCGCTTTTGCAATCCGCACTCCTATGTCCCCTTGCCCTTTTACGCTTTTTCCGTGAACGGTACTAAACCTTCTCGAATGGACCGAGGTTTGTCAAGTGGCCTTGGTATACGCCCGTAGACTACCGTAGACCATCGGTCAAGTTTCGGCCATTTGGAGCTCGCTTGGTACTCCAACGGTTAACCGTGACTCGCAAAAGGCCTCTTTAAGTTGCAGCCCAACACACTTTCAAAATAGCCCAATAACCCATCTGAGTCACTTGCATGCTCCGCTGCTCGATCACGATCGTGGGCGAAAACTACACCTCATTTGACTCTCCTAGCTCCTCTATGCCTATTTAAGCACCCCCATTCCAAATCCGGTCTTTCCTCCCAACCTAGCCCTCCGCTACACTCACGCTCGGTCTGGCGCAAACGCAATCGCCCGACGGACAGCCGGGCTCAAGCACGCCGCCACGGCACGCTGAATGACCGGGCGCCGCCATGGTCTCACCTCGTACACAGCTGCCAAGCAGCTGGGCTTGAGCGGCCTGCTGCTCACATACCATGGCTTCAAGGCCTGTCTCTGCTGCATGCTGGCCATGGCGCTTCCCGCCATCACACATTCACGGGCCTCTGGGCCGCCTCGGATTCCTCACTGCTCGTCATTCGCCACTCAGTTTCACCGCCATGCCACACGGCCACCGCCTCCATACTCCTCGCTCCCATGCCCGGATCCGTGCCACCAGTTCGGGCCGTCTGGGCCACCGAGGATCCGGCGAGCATCTGCCGCCTGACCGGATCCGATCCGATCTCGGTTCACAGATCCCGTTGACTTTCTTCCCTCAAATTTCATCTAAGTTTTATTCGCTGGATTATTTTGGTATTTTCAACTCATCATAACTCTGCACTCCAGAGTCTGCTTTTGTGAGTAATATGTCAAAATGTTCGCCAAGAGTAGATCATTTCATCTCATTGCATCATTTTCATTTGAGCTCATCTTGATGCCCGAAATGCTGTTGGAAGAGGGCTATGTGATGTTAGTTTCTGCTTTCAATGTAACTTGCACTTTTGTATTTTTGCTATGATTAATGTGTGCACCCTATGAATTTGAGTCCTACATGTGTTTTGTAATATGCCATGCCATCTTTCCAGGGTGTATGCATGTATTTTGTGATCTATGTGGTGACTAGCACAAGCATGCAAAGTAGGTGTCCCGATGTTGCTGATTTCAGCCCTGCTTAATTGATATTTTGATGCCATGTTAACTTGATGCTACCGAGAGATCCATGCATATTTTGAGATACTTCAGTAAGGATGTTTTGAACATATGGTTATGCTCTCATCCATCCATGCCTTTGTTTGCAATTATGGAGTGCCATAGCTTGAGTCAATCGAGCCTCACTTTTGCTATCAAATGTTTCGGCAGATTGTTTACATGTTATTCAATTTTGCCAAGGTTGTTGTGGTTGATCCATGGCTATGATGTTGTTCTTGCCATGTATGTCTTCTATGCCATGTCTTATTGATGTATGTATGCTTAGTTTATCATGTAAGGCCTCATAGTGAGTGCTTTGAGCTCTCAAACATGCCTACTTGTTATCTGTTTTGACATGCCATGTTGCTGAATCATAATCTAAACTTGCCATTTTGACATGGGTGTTACTATATTTTCTGATCCTTTTGGCTTATGGTCGTAAGGGACTTTTGTTCTATGCTTTGAGTAGATTCATGCCATGCCTTGTTTTGGCTATTATAAGTTCCTGTAGCATGTTGTTTTCTTGCTCTCAACATTGCTACCTCGATGTTTTTGCCATGTCCAGCCCGATACTTTTTTGCACTTTTGCCATGCTTGTTTGAACCTGTTATGATGTGATTTAGCCGTAGCTCAGTTGTTCATCTTTTGTCAAGCATCTTGAGTAGATCACTGCCATATACTTTGTTGGTACGCTTGGGTGAGCTTAATTTCTTGTTGCTTGCTAAGTGGCATCATGTCATATTGGCGATTTGTGCCATTCTTGTTTTGCTTGTCATTTGCAAATCGTGCATCCGATTCCGTGATCTTTATATCGATTTCAACCAAATCATCTCATTTTTCCAGCGGCATACTTGGTTTGCCAAGTTGATGCCTGGTTCATCATTTTCCTTCCGAGCGAGACATACGCATTGCATATCACATCCCGCATATCATGTCATATTTTGCATCATGTTGATTGTGCATTGAACCGGATTTATTGTGGTTCTTTTGTTTGTGTTCTTGCTTTGGGTAGAGCCGAGAGAAAGTACGTGAACGAGGAACCTGTTGAGAACGCTTACAAGGATCAAGCTTTCGACAACTCGAGAACATTGCGTAAGATGACCATACCGAAATCACTTCTATCTATCTTGCTATGCTAGTTGCTTTCTTTGCTATGCCTATGCTACGATGCCTATCACTTGCTATATCATGCCACCCATATTGCCATGTCAGCCCCTAACCATCCTTTCCTAGCAAACCGCTGATTGGCTATGTTACCGCTTGTTTCAAATCTCTTATAGTGTTAAGTTGCGTGAAGTTGAAGTTTGTTCCTTGTTGAACATGGAGATGTTGTTCCTTATTGGAACATGTTTACTTGTTGGGGATATCACAATATATATCCGCTATAATTAATGCATCTATATACTTGGTAAAGGGTGGAAGGCTCGGCCTTATGCCCGTGTTTTGTTCCACTCTTGCCAATTCTAGTTTCCGCCATACCGTGTTATGTTCCTTGATTTCGCATTCTTACACGGTTAGTGATTTATGGGACCCCTTTGATACAGGGCTTTGAATAAGACTCGTGACCAGCAAGGCCCAACATTGGTTTTACCATTTGCCACCCAAGCCTTTTTCCCGGTTTTCATGAGCCCGAGGGTCATCTTTATTTTAACTCTCTGGACCAGTGCGTCCTTCGAAAGGGCGTCTAACCGAGCAGTTCATGGGGCCACCCACGGGAAACTCGAGGCTTGGTTTTACTTGTAGAGTAGTGCCTCATCCCGATGTGCCTCGAGAACTAGATATGTGCAGCTCCTATCGGTATTTGTCGGCACAATCGGGCGGCTTTGCTGGTCTTGTTTTATTGCTGTCGAAATGTCTTGTAGTCCCGGATTCCGAGATTGATCGGGTCTTCCCAGAGAAGGAATATCCTTCGTGACCGTGAGAGCTTGTAATGGGTTGTTGGGACACCTGCAGGTATTATCTTTCAAAGCCGTGCTCGCTGTTATGAGGCAGATGGGAATTTGTTAATGTCCGGTTGTAGAAAACCCGGTTGACCTCAATGAAAATACACATCAATCAAGGTGTGTAACTGCCGTGATGGTCTCTCTTCTCAGCGAGTCCGGGAAGTGAACACGGTGTTGGAGTTATGCTTTGACGAAGTAGTTCAGATCACTTCTTGATCGCTACTAGCTTCACGATCGCTGCTTTGCTTCTCCCTCTCTTTGCGTAATGTAGCCACCATATAAGCTTAGTTTCTTGCAGCAGCTCCACCTTACAACCCTGTCTTCCTATAAGCTTAAATAGTCTTGATCTCGCTGGTGTGAGATTGTTGAGTCCCCGTGACTCATGATTCTACCAAAACAGTTGGTGCAAGCGATTTACGCCAAAGTGTGACGCAACCGAGCTCAAGTGGGAGTTCAAGGAGGAACGTGGTCACATTATGTGTCTTTTTCCTGATGATCTGTGAGGGAGTCAGCTGGGACGCATCGGGATCCGTGTAGCATTTGGGGTATCTTCTTTTATTTTGGTTCCGTGAGTCGGACCTTGAGTGTACTCAATGATGGATGTTTATTTATGTATTGTGAAGTGGCTGATCAGTAGTTTCAACTATGTATCTCTTTCCTTATGTATTACATGGGTTGTGTGAAGATTACCTCACTTATGTACATTGCTTTCAATGCGTTATGCTCTAAGTCGTGCTTCTACACGGGAGATATATGCATCGAGGGCTATGTTGGTAATCGAGCCTTCCCACTTAGGAGCCCCTCACTTGATTGTTTGTCGACGTTGTTGAGTCTAGAATGGAAAATGTTTTGAGTCTTAGGATTATATATATGAGAGTAGGATTCTTTTTACTCCCCACCCCTTCTCGTCAGCCTGTGAGGTCTCCCGACGAGAAGTTTTGACTTCCTCTCCTCAAATTTCACTAAAAAATTTTAGGATCACGGGTATCTTGGGATCGCTCCGATGGTTTTGTGACGAGAACATTGTTCTTGGTGCCTCCCGACATTTAGGGGTTGTGGCAGGTCCCGGGAGTTGAGCCTCGAGGTGTTGTCGCCACAATTTTATCGCTAGCTTCGAATACCTGAGTTTTGCCGACATCAAAATCTCTTTGTGCAGTTGTTGGTGAGATAACCCGATAACCCAAAGATCGGGTAGCTCGAGTATTGCCATGACTGATAACGGATGCTTTTCAAGGTCGAGGTACACGATTTCGAGGATTTCTTGGTTATGTGTTGACGGATGGATACAATCGATCTAGGTATTGTTAGTTTGGGTGATATATTTTGTGTCCCCGTATCCCCAACACCGATTGCATGACCGTAAAGTTTCGAGTTTATAGGTGGGATTCAAGTAGCTTAGCATTTCTTCCCGCAGATATTTGTTCGTGATTGGGTAATCCTTACCACTTATCTGTTCCAGCTTACCTTGTTATTTTTTTCATCAACCCTTAATCAAGTGGCTACTCACCTTAATGGACATGTGATGATTAGCTTTTGAATTCATTCGCTCATCCTTGTTCGAATGTTTATTGTGAAGACTATATGTTGCAATTTCTATCCGCTTGATTCTACTTGACTATTTGTCTATCAAAGTGCTAACGGATGTCACCCTCTTCAGATGGCTCCGCTAACGCTCGTAATCCGGATCGAAATGATGGGAATCAGTCCGAACCTCCACCTCCACCTCCGCCTCGGAGGCCCGGCAAGCTATCATGGCAGCCACCAATGCCAATGCTCGATGATTTTGCAGTCTTTGCAAGAGCGTATCAAGGGCAAGGCAGTCAAGGAAATCAAGGTCAAGGCAACAATCAGCCGACTTTTGCTACCTCCAGTCCTCGCTAATCAGCCAAGTCTTTCGGGCCTGTGTCGAGGCCACGACGCCGACGATCGGCTTGTGGACATCCGCAAGCATTTTGAATGTAGCAATGTCGCATTCCGAGGACTTTGTCAAGTTTGCATCGCTTCAACTCAAGGACCAAGCTGCCGAGTGGTTCCAAAGAATACAAAGATTCCAGAGGAGGTCGTGTATTACCTGGGATGAGTTCCGCCGAGACTTCAGAGCTCACCATATTCAAAAGTGTTGTTGAGAGCAAGCGTGAGGAGTTCCACAATCTCAAGCAAGGCAACATGTCTTGTACCAATACAATATCCAGTTCCGTAAACTCGCGCTTTGCTAAGCAAGACGCCCCTAATGAGAAGAGTATGATCTATCAATTCAGAGGTGGTCTCAGAGAAGATCTGCAATTAGCTCTTGTGCTTTTGAGCCGTAAAAGTATGATGAATTCTACAACATGGCATCAAGCAAGAAGCTGCCCAGCTCAAATGTGAGGCTTCAAGAAGAGAATCAGGATGCGTTCAGTCTCTTCTTCCTCTCAAGTGGCAGCTAAGCAGCCAGGTTCTACCTTCCTCCTCCGTCTCCGTCACCTTATCGCCAGAAGAACTCAGTGGTCGTGGATCTTCCCACCGCCCAACCCCTGCTATCGTAACAAGTCTAATTCTCAAGCTCCAAGGTCAAGTGCTCCTTACCACCGTCCGCCCTCAGAGGTGACTTGCAACAAATGTCGCAGAAGGTCACTATGCTAACAAGTGCTTCAACCAAAGGCGCCTTCCGCCTCCTCCTCCTGTGAAATCTTCCAAGAATGCAGTGGTCAAGCATAATCCCAAGTCTCGCAAAGGTGAATATGATGAATGCAGCTCAAGCGAGGAATCTTCCGATGTGATAATTGGTAATCTTCCGCTAATGATATTCCTGCAAAAGTCTTATTTGATATCGTGCATCGGATTCTTTCATGTCATATCCTTTTGCATCAAGGCACAATTTTGATACAGAGGCATTACCTAAAGCTATGCGTTATTTCTCCGCTAAGCGCTTGAGATCTACCATGCTGGTTCAATGTCGGTATCAAGATGGGCGATTATAGATTTCGCTAAACCAATTGTTCTCGTGACTGGATATTGATCTTATTCTCGAATGGATCGGCTTTTCAGCACAAAGCTCAGCTTGATTGTGCTGCTGTGGAAATTCAATTGACTCACTCTTCTAATGATGTGATCATCTATGCCGCGTGATGAAACCATTCGGTTGTTTTCTCTCAATGAGAAGGGCGAATTGATGCTATCTCTCGATTCCAACATGCTTGTGAGTACCAAGATGTCTTTCCGTAAGAGCTTCCGGTATGCCTCCTCATCGCCGCTTGAGTTCAGTATCGATCTTGAGCCCGCATCAATCCGCTTGCAAGCGCCCATACAAGCTTGGACCTGATGAGCTGAAGGAATTGAAGAAGTAGCTCGATGAACAAGAGCGTCTGGTTTGATCGCATCGAAGTTCATCTCCTGGGGTTGTGGTGTTCTTTTGTCCGAAGAAGGATGGCACGGACCGACTGCAAGGCCGACATCGCCCATTGAATAAGAAGACAATCAAGAACAAGTATCCACTTCCCAACATCAATGAGCTTTTCGAGCAACTCAAAGGTGCTAAAGTGTTCTCAAGCTTGACCTTCAGAGGGTTATCATCAGATTTGCATTCGTGAACAAGATATTCCCAAGACAAGATTCGTAATGCTTTGGTTCTTATGAATATACTGTCATGTCTTTCGCCTTGTCAATGCTCCTCCAACATTCTCTGATGATGAACTTCATCTTCAACCCTACACCAATGAATTCGTGTTGGTCTATCCGGATGATATTTTGGTCTTCTCCAAGAATAAGAAGGATCATGCCAAACATTTGCGATTGGTGCTAGACAAGCTCAGAGAGCATCAATTCCATGCTAAGTTTTCCAAATGTGAATTTTGGCTTGATGAAGTGCTTTACCTTGGTCATATCATCTCCGCTAAGGGTATCGCTAGTTAATCCCGAGAAGGTGTCCGCATTGTGAATTGGGAACCTCCTCGAATGTCAAGCAGCCCATAGTTTTCTTGGTCTTGCAAGCTATTGTCAAGATTCGCTGAGAATTTCTCCAAGATTGCAAAACCTCTTTCCAACCTCCTCCAAGCATGTGAAGTATGTCTCGTCTCCCGAGTGTGACGTTGCTTTCAATACTCTCAAAGAGAAACTGTCACAACTCCCTGCCTTGACTCCTCCCCGATGAATCCAAGCCATTCAAGTTTTCGGATGCTTCTTCAAGGTCTCGTGCTGTGTTAATGCAAGGAAGAGAGTTGTGGCTTATACCTCTCGTCACCGAAGCTCAACGAAAAGAACTACCCCACTCATGATCTTGAGTTGCGGCAGTTGTCCATGCATTGATAACGTGGAGACATCTCTTGTTGGGAAGGAAAGTGGACATTTTCACCGATCACAAGAGTCTCAAGTATATCTTCACTCAGCCCAACCTCAACCTTAGGCGACTGCATGGTCGAAATGATTCAAGAGTACAACCCAAGTATTGAATATACCTGTGCAAGGCCAATGTGATTGCAGATGCTTTGAGCAGAAGGCTTATTGCAACAACTTAATCCTCAAGCCCTTCCAACCGGATCTTTGTGAAGCTTTCCGCAAGCTGAATCTTCGTTGTTCCTCAAGGCTTTCTTGCCAACCTCATAGTCTCTCCTACCTTGGAAGATCAGATTCGTGAGGCTCAACTTCGGATACCATGGTGAAAAGGTGAAACGTGGTATCGACAAGGGCATTTCTAAATACAAGTGCTTCCACATTGACGACAAAGATACTCTTTTCTTCGAGGACCGGATTGTGGTTCCTAAGGGTGATCTCGAGAAAGGTCATTATGAACGAGGCACAATTCGCTTCTATCCATTCATCCTGGAAGTATGAAGATGTACCATGATCTCAAGCAATCAGATTGGTGGACTCGAATGAAGCAGAAATTGCTCAATTCGTGAATGAGTGTGATGTCCGCAGAAGAGTGAAAGGAACACCAAAGACCAGCTGGTCTCCTCCAACCTCTTGCTATTCCGAATGGAAGTTTGATCATATCGAAAGGGACTTCGTGGACTGATTTCCAAAGTCCAAGCGTGGAAATGATGCTATCTTCATTGTCATTGACAAGCTTACTAAAGTGGCTCATTTTCTTCCTATCAAAGAATCTATCACAGCAGCTCGCTTGGCGAGCTATACACCTCTGTGATTGTCTCTTGCACGGCATTCCACAAGTGATCTCTTCTGCACTGTGGCAGCATCTTTACCTCCAAGTTCTGGGATTCTTTTCGTCCATGGGCACCAACATTCGTTTCAAAGACAGCTTTCCATCCTCAAACAAGTGGCCAAGTCGAGCAAGTTAATCAAATCCTTGAAGATATGCTCAGGGCTTGTGTCATTTTTTCGTATGAAGTGGAAGATTGTCTTCCATATGCCGAAGTTCTCCTACAACAACAGCTTCCAGCTTAGTTCGGCAAGGCCCCATTCGAAATTTCTATGGCAAAAGTGCCGATTCTTCAATTGGTCTCGAGATGTGAATGCCAACTTCTTGGCAATGACTTGATCACGTATGTAAGAAATGTGCAAAGTCATTCGTGAAATCTCAAAGCCGCAATCGCGCCGAAGAGCTATTATGATGATAAGCACCGTGATGTGCTTTTGAAATCGGAGACCATGTCTACTCGTTCTCCAATGAAAGGCACTGCCGCTCGTATCAAAGGAAGCTTGCCCTAGATACGGGTCCTTTCAAGATCATTGGCAAAAGAGGCGATCTCGCCTATCAACTTGAGCTCCGTCCAACTTTGCAAACGCACGATGTGTTCCACGGTCACAGCTTCGCAAGTGCTTCAAGACTCGAACGCGCTATCAACTTCAAGAAATTGACCTTCAAGAAGATCTCTTATCATGAGCACCCTGTTATTCTTGAAGAAACCGAGTGCAAGACTCGCAACAAGTCAATCAAATTCTCGAAAGTGAAGTGGTCACACCATTCCACCGTGAAGCCACCGGAGCGAGGATCACCTCCGCTCGAATATCCGAGTTCTTTCAGTCCTAGATCTCGGACGAGATCCTCTTGTAGTGGCGGAGTGTTGTAACACCCCGAAGTAACTTTCCATATTTGTAACTCCAACTTTGCCATTTTCGATTGTGATATGATATTCCTCCGTGGTTGGGTTCTTTTCCTTTTGCATTTTGTCCATGTCATGCATTTTATATCATGTCATCATGCATCGATTTGCATACGTGTTCGCCTCATGATTCCGAGCATTTTTCCGCTGTCCGCTTTTGCAATCCGCACTCCTATGTCCCCCGGCCCTTTTACGCTTTTTCCGTGAACGGTACTAAACCTTCGAATGGACCGAGGTTTGTCAAGTGGCCTTGGTATACCGTAGACCACGTAGACCACGGTCAAGTTTCGGCATTTGAGCTCGCTTGGTACTCCAACGGTTAACCGTGACTCTGCAAAGGCCTCTTTTGTTGCAGCCCAACACACCTTCAAAACAGCCCAATAACCCATCTGAGTCACTTCCATGCTCCGTCGCTCGATCACGATCGTGGGCGTAAAACTACACCTCATTTGACTCTCCTAGCTCCCTCTATGCCTATTTAAGCAAAACCCCATTCCAAACCGTCTTTTCTCCCAAACCTTAGCTCCTCCACATACGGACACGCCCGTCCGCCGACGACCGCCGCTACCGCAGGCAGACGGCACGTCACGCCACGGCCATGCTCATGGAGCTCCACGGATGGTTTGCCAGCCTCTTGCCATCGCAGCTGCCCTGCCGCCGCACCTTCATGGGCGCCGAGGCTTCGCTGCCGCCACGGCCTGGGGCCGCTGGCGTTTGCCACGTCAGCGCGCTCGGCCGCGCTGCCGCCACGCTGCCTGGCCGCTTGCCACCGGATTCGGGCCGCTGCCACGATCTCGCCGCCCCCACGGCTCATTCGCTTCTCCTTCTCGCTGCCGAGTTTCCATCGGTGTTCCTCGCCGACTGCCACCGAGGAGCTGCGCATCACGCTCGCTTGATCGGCCGATCCCGATCGATCTCGATCCTATGACTTTCTTCCCCTCAAATTCTTCTAAGTTTTAAATTGTGAATATTTGTGGTATTTTCAACGATCATAACTTTGCATCAGAGTCTGTTTCAATGCGATAATATGTCAAAATGTTCGCCTCAAGAGTAGATCATTTCATCTCATTGCATCATTTTCATTTGAGCTCATCTTGATGCCCAAAATGTTGTTAGAAGAGGGCTATGTGATGTTAGTTTTCTGCTTTAACAGTAACTTGCACTTTTGTTATTTTTGCTATGATTGATGTGTGCACCTTATGAATTTTGGTCCTACATGTGTTTTGTAATATGACATGCCATATTTCCAGGGTGTATGCTATGTATTTTGTGATCTATGTGGTGACTATCACAAGCATGCAAAGTAGGTGTTCCGAAGTTGTTGATTTCAGCCCCTAGCTGAATGATATTTTGATGCCATGTTAACTTGATGCTACCGAGAGATCCATGCATATTTTGAGATACTTCAGTATGATGTTTTGGAATATATGGTTATGCTTCTATCCATCAATGCCTTTGTTTGCAATTATGGAGTGCCATAGCTTGAGTCAATCGAGTTTCACTTTTGCTATCAAATGTTTCCTCGCAGATTGTTTATATGTTATTCAATTTTGCCAAGGTTGTTGTAGTTGATCCGATATGCTATGATGTTGTTCTTGCCATGTATATCTTCTATGCCATGTCTTATTGATGTATGTATGCTTAGTTTAGCAAGTAAGCTCTATAGTGAGTGCATCGAGCCTTAAACATGCCTACTTGTTATCAGTTTTGACATGCCATGTTGCTGAATCTGCTAACTAAACTTGCCATTTTGACATGGGTGTTACTATTTTCTCGATCCTTTTGGCTTAAGGTCAAGAAGGGAATTTTGTTCTATGCTTTGAGTAGATTCATGCCATGCCTTGTTTTGTTATTATAAGTTCATGTAGCATGTTGTTTTCTTGCTCGAACATTAAGGCCCGATGCTGTTTTTGCCTATGTCCAAATTTTGATACTTTTGTGCACTTTTCGCTTTCATGCTTGTTTGAACCTCGTTATGATGTGTTTTAGCCGTAGCTCAGTTGCTCATCTTTTGTCAAGCATCTTGAGTATAACACTGCCACATACTTTGTTGGTACGCTTAAAAGTGAGAGCTTAGTTTCTTGTTGCTTGTTGCTTGGCATCATGTCATAATGGCAGATTTGTGCCATTCTTGTTTTGCTTTGTCATTTGCAAACCGTGCATCCGATTCCTGTGAACTCTATATCGATTTCAACCAAATCATCTCATCTTTCCATCGCATACTTGGTTTGCTGTTGATGCCTGGTTCATCATTTTCCTTCGGAGCGCAGCGTGATACGCATTGCATATCACATCCCGTGATATCATGTCATATTATGCATCATGTTGATTGTGCATTGCAACCATGATTTATTGTGGTTCTTTGTTTGTGTTCTTGCTTTGGGTAGAGTCGGGAGACTAGTACGTGAACGAGGAACCTGTTGAGAATTCCACGAGGATCAAGTTTTCGATAACTCGAGAACATTGCGTGCAAGATGACCATACCCTCGAATCACTTCTATCTTTTATATAGCTAGTTGCTCGCCTTCTTGCTATGCCTATGCTCAGATGCCTACCACTTTCTATATCATGCCACCCATATTGCCATGTCAAGTTTCTAACCATCCTTTTTTCCTAGCAAACCGCTGATTTGGCTATGTTACCGCTTTGCTCAAATTTCTCTTATAGCTGCTAGTTGCAGGTGAAGTTGAAGTTTGTTCCTTGTTGAACATGGAGATGTTGTTCCTTGTTGGAACATGTTTACTTGTTAGGGATATCACAATATATATCTGCTATAATTAATGCATCTATATACTTGGTAAAGGGTGGAAGGCTCCGACCTTATGCCCGGTGTTTTGTTCCACCTTGCCATTCTAGTTTTCGCCACATACCGGTGTTATGTTCCTTGATTTCGCCTTACATGGTCGGCTATGATTTATGGGACCCCTCGATAGTTCGCTTTGAATAAGACTTCATCAGAAGGCCCAACTTTGGTTTTCCCATTTGCCACCTAAGCCTTTTTTCCCGGTTTTCGCGAGCTTGAGGGTCATCTTTTATTTTAACCCCGCCAATTGCTGTTCCTTCAGAAGTGTTTGCCCAAATCGGAGCCATTCAAGGGCCACCACGGGAAACTCGAGGCTTGGTTTTACTCAGAAGCTAGTCTCATCCTGATGTGCCCCGAGAACGAGATATGTGCAGCATTCCTATCGGGATTTGGCGGCATAATCGGGCGGCTTTGCTGGTCTTGTTTTATATGCTGTCGTAAATGTCTTGTAGTCCGGATTCCGAGATTGATCGGGTCTTCCCAGAGAAGGAATATCCTTCGCTGACCGTGAGAGCTTATAATGGGCTATGTTGGGACACCCCCGCAGGTATTATCTTTCAAAGCCGCGGTCTGCTGTTATGAGGCGATGGGAATTTGTTAATGTCCGCTGCTAGAAAAACCAAGTTGACCTTTTACTGAAAATACATCAACAATCGTAACTCGGATGGTCTCTTCTGCAAGCCCCGAAGTGAACATGGTGTTGGAGTAATGTTTGACGTAAGTAGTTCAGATCACTTTTGATCGCTACTAGCTTCAATGCACTGCTTTGCTCCTCTTCCTCGCTCTCTTGCGTAATGTAGCCACCATATATGCTAGTTGCTGCGTGCAGCTCCACCTCACAACTCTGGCTCTTCCTATAAGCTTAAATAGTCTTGATCTCGCGGTGTGAGATTGCTGAGTCTCTGGACTCATGATTCTACCAAAACAGTTGCAGGTTCCGATGATGCCAAGCAGTGAGACGTGAACCGAGCTCAAGTGGGAGTTCGACGAGGAACGGGTCATTTTATGTGTCTTTTTCCTCGATGATCATAGTGGATTTAGCTTGGGACGATCGGGGATCCTGTAGCATTTGGGGTATCTTCTTTTATTTTGACTCAGAGTTCGACCTTGTGTTTACTCCAATGATGGATGTTTATTTATGTATTGTGAAGTGGCTACATCGTAAGCCAACTATGTATCTCTTTCCTTATGTATTACATGGCTGTGTGAAGATTACCTCACTTAAGTAACATTGCTTTCAATGCGTGTTATGCCTCTAAGTCGGGTTTTCGGACGTGGGAGATATAGCCGCATCGAGGGCGTTTATATGCCCTCTTAATATCTTCCTCGCTTGGTACCAATGTAAAACTCAACTTTTCAAAGCAAGCTATGGAAAAATGGTGGAACCCCACCTTCGAAGGTGGCGAGCCAACTATAACCGCAATATCGCTCTTGCTACAGTGTCAAGACTCGCCCATTAACAAAGGCTAAAAGCACGCCTCGCTGCATATTAAGTCTTCGTTAAGGCACTGGCCCAAACTGCCTCATGATCAAGATATGCAAGCTCAAACAATGTTATATTCAATTCGCACACAAGTCTCGTTCTCAATAGAGACCCTTTAGAAACAAGGATGCATATTGTTCATGTCAAGGTATGTATGGTTTTGAAACCAAACTATTAGACATTTGCTAGGTTGTTCAGAGCCTAGGATAAATGAAGGCGAAGGTTGTGGTGCTCCATCGGATAATACAGATGAAAACGTAATGCCAGTCAAATGAACTCGAGCTTCAACTTCCGTGGTGCATTTATCCGCCGACCGCTAACTTTTATGCCAACCTTCCTTTTGTTTTATAGTTGTAATTTTATTTGTTGCGATACAAATTTTTTTCTTAACGTAACCACCGTAAGAAAACAGAAGCCATTTTTGTATAGTGTAGGGTGTTCCTATATTTGCACCGGTGGCATCTTTGATGCCCAAAGGATGTAATTTGTGCAATCGCTTTAATAGCCTAGCGTTAGTTTCGGCTTATTTATTTCCTAGTCTTCTTTTTCCCTGGTTTGCCATCGTCCAACAACCATGGGCCATATACGGACCGTGGTAACTATGACTTTCCCACGGGTCAGAGGATCCATGGGCCTCCTACGGCCGTCTTTTAAATGGGCTTCCAACACGGTCAGAGAATCGTGGGCCTCGGCGTCGATAAATGGGTCTACATAATGAATGGGCGAATTAGTATCGCCCAAGACGGTAACGGCCTTAACAGTCAAGGACAGCAAAGGCTTAATTTGCCGCAGCATAACGGGTCGTTAATGGGCCGTAATTGTGACGCCTGTAATTAAACTACAAGAACCTCTACTAAGGATGCCACGCCACCGGTTACTATTGATAATCTCGTTAGTTCAAAACCGATTCAAATTCAAATTCAAAATCATGTAAACAATAAAAGTTTTCAAGTATTAAAACTAAAATGTTCTGAGGAGCCAAATAATGCATAGGTAATTATGGTGGAGAAACCACACTTTTATAAAATGTTTAAATACTCTAAAATAAAAGGAAACCGAAAGAAAGCAAAAATAGCAAATAAAAATAAGAAGAGGGAAAGAACCCCGCTTCCCCCACGGCTCGACTCACCGCCCGGGCCACACTCCCACCAAAGCCAGCCCAACTCGGCAAGGGCCAACCGCCAGCCCACCCCGCCCCCTTATCCACCCCACCACCCAAACCCTAAACCACCGCACCCCACTTCCCCACGCCGCCACTCCTCCCTCTCGATCCAACTGATTGGTGGATCGACGAGACCCCGCTCCTCGCCTTCCCCTCGCTGATTGATTGGGGCACGACACCTGCCCCTCGTCGGCCGACCACGCCCATGGCGCTTAACGCCGGTGTTACCGCAACGGCGCCGCTCGTCACCGACGCCTTTGAACGAACCCTGCCGCTTTACGCTTCGGCTGCCGCCAACCGCCTACCAAGACTCGCCCCGCTTGCCGCCACTCGACGCCGCTCGCCAGACGCCGCCACTCGCCGCCCTTCCTCCACTCCATCGCCGCCCACGCCGCTCTTCCCCGTCTTCCCGAGCACACCGCCGCTGCGTCTACACTTCGTGAGCTGCGCCTCCTTCTCTCTTCGCTTGCCCATTTGCGGTCATCACGGCTTCGCCGCGCCGCCAGATCGACGGCCGCACTTCGCGCTCGACGCGCTTCGTCGTGTTCGCCGGGCCCATGGACGCACTTCGCGCTCCCACTCGCCCTTCCACAGACTTTGTTGCCGCCCGCGTCGGCTTCAGGGCTGCGGGCCGGCTGCCGCCTGTTTCGCCATCGACTCGCCGCTTATCTTGTTCCGGCACGGCCAGGATCCGGCCAGCCAGCGTTCGAACCGCTTAGGCGCCGCGCCTCCTCCGCCGCTCGCCTCCCGAATCCCTCACGTCGCTTTCTCGCCGCCAGGCTGTCCGGCCAAGGCGGCGCCAGGCCTTGGGGCCTTCGGCTCGAGCTCATTCGGCGCCCACGGCCACGCTCGCTAGCGCTCCTGCTGGCCCTCGGCCAATGACACGGGGCCCCCAAAAAACGAAAATAAATAAATGAATAAATAATAATAATATATATATAATAAATAATTAATATTAAAATTAATTAGTTAATTAATTAACTAAATAATTAACTTAACTAATTTTGTTTAATTAAACTAAACAACCAATTAAGCTAACTAATTAACCTAAACCCCAATTAACCTAATTAGAGGATGATGTGGGTCCCATCGACCCACACGTCAAAGTTGACCAGGTCAATGGTCAACGCTGATGTTGACATCACTCCGATGTCATGTGATGTCATCATTTACTATTCTCGATAATGTTGATTTAAATAATTAATTAAATTCCGTAAATTAATAAAATCTTTAGAAAATCATATCTTTTAATCCGTGAATCCGGATTAAAATATTTTCAACATGAAAGTTGCTCAACGATTTGAGGCTAACCCGATAAGCAGCCCTGCTCATCCGCCACACACTCTTTACGCTCGCACTTCAGTGTTTGAGAACAAGATGACCAAACAAGGTCTTCCAAAGAGTTCCTTCCGACCACCGTCTGCACTCAACCCATCCTACCGTAGTTCTACATCTGCTAGTACCGCCCCAGCCAGTAGTCACAACTAAGGTCAACCAAGCAAGAGCCCATAATGACTTAGCGGTTGCATGTAAGCTTCGGCGTGAAGTATTCTCCGCCTCTTTGAGTCTGGGTGAAGCTTTCCGCAAGATGTCATGACGCTTCTCCATGCATCCCGCCAACCACGGTTTCTCCAGGTGCCCCAACCGCCCTTCACCCAAAGAGGTGTATTGAATTTTGTCTCAGTCTTGAAGTCTTGAGGTCTTGAAGATGCAGTCCTTGCAGATTCCATCATGGAGTTGTCGCCATTGACGAGAGTCCTCCTTCTTCACACCACTCAACACTCATACCAAACCCCGCCTACTACAGCGTAGCATTAGAATAAAATAACATCCCGGCTTGGTAACAGGGTGATGGGTTCCTACCTCATGCATACTACTCAACTACAAGAATTTCAATAACACTACTGAGGGGTGGTTGCAAAGATGCCACTAAATGCAATAAAAACATAGGTATGAAAGCAATGATCAAAGTGAACTTGCCTGGTGATGTTGACGAAGAAGAATTATCGTTCTCAAGAAATAACTTGATAGACTACTCGTCACTCTCTGATGAAATCTATATAACAAACATATCATTCACATAAGCACTCACACTAACAATCAAAACAAAAGAGAGAGCTTAATAAGAATCAAGGAACTTCAAATAAAACTAGGGAGTCTTCTTCACAACATTCACAAAAATAGTTTTGTCTAACGGAAAATAAAACACTAAAATAACAGAGAATAAAATATAAATTTAGTTAAGACAAAGAAAAAATAAAGTATTTTTTTCATAAAGCTATTTTGAAAGTATTTTCAATTGGGAGTTAAAAGTAGAGAAATCCATTGCAAGTTATTAGCGAACTTGAATTGATTTCACGATAACAAAATAAAAATAAATATAAAAACTTGTTGAACACCTACTGTTTAACTAATAGAAACAAAACATAAACTTTCTGAAATATAAAATAAAATAATTTAAAAACAACTATAGAAAAGAAGTAGCTATAATTCAATAGAACTAAAACAGAATTTGTTTTACATGAAACAATAAGCTAAAATACTCAAACAATTTTGAAGTTTTTACCACTGGTAAATATGATCACTAGTGATCAGTAGAAAAAGAATCAAATAAAAATCTATTTTTAAACTCCCGAATAAGCAAAACAAGCTTTAATTCAAATCTGATGTAACTCAATTTTTATAAATCCAAACGTAGACAAATTATATGTTTTTGAAACTACAAGAAAATTGTGATCTAACGCAAAAGAATCAGCATCATTGGACTCTAGATCAAAAGTTATAAGCTAAACAAGAACGGAACTAAATCTGTTACGGGAATAAATCTGAAAACGAAAACGGAGTTACTTGTACGTGAGGCAGAGATGGCAGGAAGGAGATGGCGATGGGAGGGCTGCTCGCAGAGGGGGCGAGGTCGCCGCAGGGTGGGGGTGGCGGAGGAGGGGTCGGCGCTGGGGAGGTGGCGCTGGGCGATGGGGAGGTTCCAGGAGAGCCCTGGTGAGCGCTTTAGGCAGGAAAAGGAGGACGGTGGCAGAAGGCTACGGGCAAGGAGGGGGCGGTGATGGGAAAATGGAACGAGGAGAGGGAGGGGTTTTATAGGCGGTCTCGGGAGGCGCTGGGATGGAAAGACGAGGAGATCGAAGGTGGAGATTTCGCTCCATGGACATGGAAAGCTTCAGAACGTGAGAGGAAACAGAGGAAGGAGATGATCTCTTGTTGGGCTAGAATAGGAAAGAGCTTAATGGGCCAGGTTTTCCTAATAAAACGATTCAATTCCTATTTTAAAATTAGGAAACTAAAACAATAAAAGGAAATCAAATCAATTCGAATAAAGAGTTTTTATATACTAAAATTATCGAAAAATAAAATGTAGATGATGAGCATTATTCCACGGCCAAAATAAAAACTTAAAAATAAGTTTTTCAGAAAATCCCTAAAGGCTTTATTTCTTTTTGCAAATAATTTTAAATAAAAACTTTGGTTTTTCTTGGCTCAATATTTTCAAAATGCCCCTGATTTTGGAGGGTCATTTTCTCCGCTTTTCTTGCTTGCAAGAATTTATTTTTCGGGTATTTCTGGGAAGAAAAATAGAGAAGCAAGTGCAAATATTTGAAAGAATTAAATTGCAAAACTCCGCTCAAATTCTTTATAGTTGAAGAAGTCATGTCATCTTCTCTCATTGATTTTAATAGGATGAATTTGAATTTACCGGAGAAGGGAAAGTCATTTTATTCTCTCTTTCAAAAGTTTTTGAAAAGGTTCAAATTTCACTCAAGTTTAATTCACTCAAGCAAACAAACAAACAATTCAATTAATTATATTAACATTCCAAAATTTGGGATGTTACAAACCTACCATATTTTAAATGAATCTCGCCCTAGATTCAAAAGGCTAGCAAGAAAGAAGTTAGGGTTGGGGTCTTCTAGCAAAAGTCTTGGTCGAAGGTCGGTGCTACCACACTTAAAAACAAGGTCATGGTTCCAATAAACTCAGATATTTCCTCCGAGGGCTGACAATGTATGTCTCTTCACATATCTTACAATAGCTCCTTCATTAAAGCTCTTCCGTAAGCATAGAGTTTTCTCAAAAGCTTGGGTCGGTTCGTCAAAGTTGAAGTTCGTCCGAGACCGGATCTTCTTAGCTGATGGGTCTGTGTCCATTCTAAACAACTATCGAAACACTCATGGTGGTCTACAATTTATGGTTTTCTCCGCAGAAAACGGGTCTGGGTTGAACTCACCGATAACCTACGCTTGGCAACGGTTGCTCGTAATGGGGTTCCATCGCCCTACCATTTTATGGTTTTATGGCTTATCGCTATGACACTTTTCTAAGTTTTTCAAGGCTCTGATTTTCCATCAACATATGATAGTTCATGATAGAAGTCTCCGTATGGGGCCAATCCATCCCGCATTTGAACCATTACCACATACGTAAATATCGAATCACGATTCTAACACTTGGGCATTCTCACCAAGATTACAGAAATTTCTCTTGTTCCTAACTGGTTTCGAGTAAATCCATGGTTTCGCAAGCCAAACAAAACATCTATCGTTACTTCACCACTCTTAGGTTTTTATGTAATCTCCACGTAAACGATGCTGATTGGACTGTTGATTCCTCCAATTTATTCCTTTATCAAGGTTACATCGTTCCTTCAAATTCTCGGCCTGGGTTAAGGCCCACTTCAACACTAGTGCAGCTTTAACTTCATCCTTGAGTAACTCTTGTTCCATAATACACCTCCTTTAAATCCAAGAGTACTGCTTTCTTCATACCATCATATCAAAACAAAACTCCAACTTATTTTGTTCAGCTTCCTTCTATGAACCGTCATGAATAACACATTTCTTTCTTCATTGATCCCGTGGCTTTACTGAGTACTATGACACCAAAGAAAATGCACAAGTTTATCCATAACATCTCATTATTTTCATAGCAATCTTTCATTACATCCTTAATCATTTTCATAAATCCAAATTCCAAAAGTACTTTGTTACAAATGCTGCCACCCACATGATTTGGTATGGTCAGCATTACTTCCAACTTTATTCATTTATCCTCCTCGAGGATTCTTCACCCCACCGAAGTGTGCGAATGAGCCTTGAAATCTTCAATCTTCTTTTTCATCATGGTGGTCTTGAGCTTCACCTTCATCATCTCGCATGCACTTCGCTTAGGTATTCCCGAGTATAACGGAGTCTTGCTTCAAGTATTTCTCTCGATCTCGGCGATGGCTTCCATGGCTGCTTCACTAACACGTCAAGAAAGTTGCTTGTGGCACACGTGAGATGAAAAAGTAATGCCCCATCCTCTTTGGGAAAATTCTTCAAACGGTGGAGGTGTACTCCACATACCAAAGTTCCACTCTTTGCATGAAGGGATAGCCTTTGTAGACCTGCATCTCCTTCAAGGTGAATATGCTTCATCATGTCCTTCAAGATCTTCGTAATCATGATCACTTGTCGTGTCATGATCGCTTCAGGCCCTTAAGGAAAGACTCATAAAGGGTTGTCATCTCGATGTGTAGGATAAGAGGGTGCTCGTAACAAGGAATGTATCTCCATGGGGAAATTGCAATTGTTCCGTAAAAGTTTGGTGTTCAGCTTGTCCATGGGTTCAAGATTTCGGGTTTGGTTGAGATAGAAAGAGAAAGCAATTACCCACTTATCAACAAAATTATCATTTGTAATGGGCCGCTCTACTATGGTTTCGCTTTCTAAGTCCTCATTTCTTCAGTCTTCAATGCTCGGAGTTTCCAATTCCCCGATGTCTGTTCCCATATGAAGGCCTTCTACCATTCTTCCGAATCTTACGCCCTCATGGTTGAAATAAATACAAACCTACTAATATCGTGATCTATCCAACCATTCAATAAACACACACAAAAATAATAGCAACCAAGCATTCATTTATTCAATCAATACTACAAGACGCCACCCACATAAGTTGGTATGGTCGATACTTAAATCGAGGAAGCTGCTCATCTTTATTTCTCTCATGGCGGATACTACTAAGCTAATATATTAGGAACTTGGTCATTGTCCCCACCGGGCTTCTTCGTGTGGACTTTATCTCCTCCGCTTCCGCTAGATTTTCCCCGCCGACGCTGAGTTTCTTGTGACGACCTCGTATGTCCCAGTTGTTCCTTGAGCTTCGGATTTCAACGCCCTTGGCATGAGACATGGTCCTGCTGCTTTTCAGCCTCGACGATTCTCGAGATCTCGAGGTTCTCCTCCTCCAGCTTGTTTACCTTCGCTCTCGAAGTCTTGACCTCTTCTCGTAGTGCTTCATTGTCAACAGGGCTTCCAGGAGGTCCATCCAAGATTCTTGACGATTGTTCCAGATCCCGATTGTACACAAAAGTGGGGAGAACTTCATCTTTATGCGCCACAAGGCAATAGTTGCTCCATCGATCTGCCATCCCATCCTTCCAAAGAAGTGTGGGTTTAGTGCAGACGATGACGATAGCATAAACGCAATAGCATCATGGACGGCAAAGGTTGATGCCCATATCACACTCACCATTTATAGTTCAAGTTGATGTCCGAGCCTTGGGGGCTTCTTTACGACCAAAAACTTGGGTCTTGACTCCCCACGATCCGGACGCCCTCTTAGTTGCCTTGATCTCGTGTATCGTAACTTCAAAGCAGCTCGACTAGCTCCACAAGGAAGGGGCCCCAAGAACCTTCTCGAGTGTTCTCTTTGTTCGTAATGTAGCTCTCATCTATAGTGTGGAATAAGGAAGGTTCAAGAAAAGGAATCAGTGTTACGAGAGTAGTACAAAACAAGGGTCATTCCTATTGGGGTCTTCATATTACTAAGTCATTTTCTAGGGTCACGTTCTACAGCCAACATGTGCTCGATACTATCTTCAGAGCGACTCGACCTCTGACGGTCAAGTCAGACATCGTCATCCTCGATCAAGATGCGGCACACACAAGACATCAATGTATATATCAAAGTGCAATCACATGTATAAATAACATAAAAAGATATATACCTCATAATACTCAATGAAACAATCAAACGGGTGTGGAGTCCCATCAACGCCATCGGCAAGTTGAGTGTAGACCGTAACCTCAGATCGTAACTCTTACTGTTGAGTAAATATCTCGCAACATGATACGCTGCAGCCGTAGGTCAAGACATTGAATGTACCGCAAGATCACAATAAGAGAAAACAGATGATAAACTATACTATATGCAGATGGCTTTATGGCTCAGATCTAAGTTTTGTTTTATGAAAAGCTGATTTTATTTTCCTACATCAAAGGAATAAATGAAATCTGTACTATGGAGTTTTTCCTATCATGACATGGTTCCGCCAACCGATGTCTCATAGCCCAATACATCATAAGTTGCCCACAATTAGTTATCAATCCGTGTTGAGAGTTCCAGATAGATCCAAGTCCGAGGCTCAAATTGTCCGTAATCGGGACACGGCTAATCGATTAGGGTTATAACCTCTCGCAGAGGTTTGTACACTTTACCCGCAAGATTCGATCCTCTCTATACGCTTCGCACTTCGAGTGTTTGAGAACAAGATGACCAAACAAGGTCTTCCAAAGAGTTCCTTCCGACCACCGTCCTGCACTCAACCCATCCTACCGTAGTTCTACATTTGCTAGTACCGCCCCAGCCAGAGTCACAACTAAGGTCAACCAAGCCAGAGCCCATAATGACTTACGGTTGCATGTAAGCTTCCGCTGAAGTATTCTTCCGCTCTTTGAGTCTGGGTGAAGCTCGCAAGATGTCATGACGCTTTCCATGCATCCCGCCAACCACCGGTTTCTCCAGGTGCCCGCCAACCGCCCTTCACCCAAGAGTGTGTATTGAATTCTTGTCTCGAGTCTTGAAGTCTTGAGGTCTTGAAGATGCAGTCCTGCAGATTCCATCATGGAGTTGTCATCATTGACGAGAGTCCTCCTTCTTCACACCACTCGAACACTCATACCAAACCCCGCCTACTACAGCAGATAGCATTAGAATAAAATAACATCCCGGCTTGGTAACAGGGTGATGGGTTCCTACCTCATGCATACTACTCAACTACAAGAATTTCAATAACACTATCGAGGGGTTGCAAAGATGCCAC